>CM056835.1:20259836-20379836 GCA_029853015.1 Chelidonichthys spinosus
AGATGCCACTGTATCTGAACATGTTTAATTAATATCCTCCAGTAAATAATTATTGAAATATATGATTATTAGTATTATAGTTGTCTTTGTGGTTTCCATGGTAACATTTATTCATCAATATTTATTCGTCTCAAACATTAAAATCCTCTACGCTGAACAACGAAATGTTTTCTCTCGCGCGCGCGCGCTCGCACACACACACACACACGCACACACGCACACACATATACACACGCGCGCGAGTGGAATTATTTATAAATCGTCCTCCAGCCGCTGGATGCTCATCGCCGCCGCATCGATACGCGGAGTTAACGACGGAGGCCTGCAGGCTCCTGAACCGTCACACCGGAAACATGCGCGTCACGGGAGGCGCGCGGGCCTCATGATGATGATCATGATGATGATGAATCAGCTGCAAAATCTCTCTTTAAGCAAACAAACAGTATTTCATTTGCATGAGTGTGTTGCTGCTGACTGAAGCAACGATGGTGTAAATATGTGTAAAATATATTAAATAGATAAATAAATTAATAAAAAGGAGAAGATGGCCTGCAGGAGTTTTCCAAAACCATCCAGCAGAACCAATCCAACACGTTATTTTGAAAAGCGACGGGCAGGAAACGAGACATAAATACGAACTTCCACTTAATTCAGAGGCATGTGTTCAAAGAGCTGCAGTGGTTCGGGCTCCTCTAATCACGTCTCATCAATAATGCAGCTCCGAACTGACAGGATGCCCAACATGAAGCCCCGCGCCTCGGACGGACACCGGCTAAACTTCAGCGTTTAGTTACGGTACAATTTTAATGAAATTAAACATATTGACGGCGGAAAGAGAGGGGGGTTTTTTCGGTTTTAAAAAAAAATCACAATAAAAACCTTAAAGTTTGTTTTTCTAATCTAATCTGGATTAAGAAACCGATCGTCCTATTTCCCCCCCCCCCCCCCCCCCCCCCCCCATCCTTTCATCCACCATCGTCGTCGTCGAGATGCGAAACACAAACTCAAACATGGCCTCCATGCATTTCACATCATCATCGACGCGTGCAGGTGCACCGCAGGTAAACACATGCACATAAATCAACGCTTTACAGGAAAATGTTGCTTACGTTGCATCGTGCAAAAAGTCAATAACTCCAAGTGCAAACATCCTGCTTCTACGAGCGTTTACAAGTTGGTTTTAATCCGTCTTCTGGAGCAACGCTGGACCTTTTCTCTAAATTGTTTTTTGTATTTTTAATCATAATACAACCAAAACACACTGGGAGAGAGAAAACAATATAATAAAAAAAAAATAAAAATGCTAAGTAGGCTGGATAGAAAGAAAACAAAAAACTTGGGCTGCTGGGCCACTTTGATTTAAAAAAAAAAACTCATCTTCCCAGAAGTCCCGTTCAAATGCAAACAAACTGTCAGGGAAACCGATAATTGGTGGTGTGTGTGTGTGTGTGTGTGTGTGTGTGTGAGTGTGTGTGTGTGTGTGTGTGTGGGGATTGGCTCCTCATGGACCGAGTTGCTTTATTTCTCTGCCCTGTGTATCTGTCCGCCTCGCAGCTCTGGAGGCTGCTGCTGTATGAAGAACTACTTTCTTGTCTCCGTGATGAATAATGCAGCGCTCCGAGGGCCGGCGAGTTTCCAGTTAAATACCAATTTGCTTAACCAGTGTTTCCAGCCTCTGCCAGCTCCACTCAGTAGCGGTGGAGAGCCGGCGTGGCAGCTGCCTTTTTTTATTTTTGGTAAAATTTAAAGTGAAGATCTATATCTGCAGGAGTAGAGGTTTTCGGGGGGTTGGGGGGTCATGGTACCTGAAGCTGGGAGCTGATGACAAAGTAATGACGAAGAAACTTATCAGGAGGGTTCATAGTGTTTTATATCGTTAGGGTCCTTTTGAGGAACTCATGATGCTAATTCAAGTTCTTGTCTGCAAAAGTTTGAATTCAATAAGATACCTTAAATTGAATAAAAGGTCCTAAAATCTTGATTGGCCATTAGGCCGGTTCTGAAAAGTGAAGCCAATGCTGAAGTGCCTTTATACTCTCACTCTCTGCTGGCCGCCAGGGGGCGACTCCTCTCCGAATGTATGGAAGTCTATGAGAAAATCATCATTAATAAGTTTGGAATGAGTCTGTGGTAGTCCTGCATAGGGAGGAGGTCTGGGTGGTCGGTTTCCTTTTGAGTTTAAGCCAAACCCAGATGGTTTTTAACCCTTACCAAGTAGTTTTTATAGCATTTGTTTGTTTGTTTTGTTCGTCAACCACCATGTTTAAAAACGGTTTTATACGGCGACTGTTTGGCCTGGAAAGAAATAGGATTCTCTGGAACTGAGAGGTCAGTTCAGTTATTTTCTTGGAGCCAGGGTTGCCTATGGGGTCCGGCTCAAAAAACCCTCAGTTTGAAGATGCAATGTTTGACATTATTTTACACGTAGTTGTGACCGGTCTCGGCAAGAAGACCTGAACTAACACGTCTACTAAAGAGGCCTCCTGGTTCCATGTGGTCTCACCTCATGTGACCCCGGCATGTGGATCAAACAGATGCCATTACAGGGGAGCAGAGAGGGGTCAGACCCCCCGCTGGTCCCGGTACACAAACAAGCAGCGTGACCCTGGCCGTCGGGTCGGAGTCCCTGCCGAGTCCCTCCAGCAGCTCCGCTTCCTCCTGGTTGAGGATTACATGCTGTAACGGGGGCCCCCCTTACTGTGCATAATGGCCGCCTGCGTCCCCGGGTCGTCCAGTCAACCCCCCCACCTCCCCTTTTTTGTAATCAACTCAGCGAGGCGGGATCCAGAACAGAATCAGTCCTCCTCCCTGAAAAAGTAAACACTGCCTCTCCGTTCCCTCGCCAATTGTTATTCATAGAACGGATAAATATTTAATTCCATCTAAGGATACCTTTTGTTAACAGAATTACCGTACAAGCCTCGCAGCCCGCAAATCCCTCAATGAATCTAAATTCTGCTCGTTCTCTGTTCGTATGCCGGTTCAGTCCTCGTGCCACCGAACATGTTGTGGCGATGCCGGCGTTGGGAAACGAGGAGGAGGAGGAGGAGGATGGGGATGAAGAGGAGATGGAGAACAGGGGTGAAAAGTGCAACAGAGGGAGGCGGATGGAGGTAATAATGAGCTGAAGGAGCAGAATGTGGTTGGGAGATGTACGGAGGACTCGCATGAGGAGTTCAACAATGCAGAAGAGGAGCAGGACGAAGAGGAAGAGGAGGTATAATGGCGTGTTCACACCAAACGCAAAGTGGATTTTCGGCTTACATTAATCACACTAATCGCACCCGGAGAGGAGGTGGGGCTTCCCTCCTTGTAGACCCCGACCAGGTCTGCTCCATCACAGCTGAAATCACCACTATTGCTGCTTTGTACATGTTGAAGTCCGAGATCCACCAGGAAACCAGACCCCATCCTGTCTGGGTTCATGACATCATCAGAGGCGCTCGGTGGATTTCACCAAGCTGGATTCACTGGATCTAGCAAGACCCACGTGGGCTGGTTCACCACGGAACCAGAATAAAGTATTTATCTGTGATTTAATATCAATAACCAGATGAAAAGGATGCTGAAATAACTCCTTAATGATGGTGATCCGTAAAAAGTGCTGAGTCATGCTTTGTTTGGTCTGTCTGCAAGACCACAAGATAACTACTTTTAAAACGCTGGTTTTCTGAATGGAGTCTGGTTGATGGGTGCTAGGCTATGCTAACATTGTAGCTGCTCCATCAACACTCCAAATAAGGTCATCTAGACATAAATACCGCAGAGACCTTGTTGTCAGAACAAGAGGAGAAGAATCTCAAATCAAAATTCTCGTTTGAGTTGAAATAGTTAAAACTTTTGCAAATATGCAAATTACAATAATATTCGTGGCAGAAAAAAAAGAGGATGAAGTTTGACTGGGATACAAGATGGAAGGGAACAAACAAGAGCAAGACCGGGGGAAAGAGGAGGAGGACTTGACCAGATTGATCCGGAGCATGTAAACCCAGACCCAGGCTCCTTTGTCCCCCTTTCTGAGGCGATAAATAATGGATTGATGAGGTCTGATGAGAACATCAACACCGGGGACGATCTTAATGATCTGACGGACGGACTCTCGCGAAGAAGCAGAAAAGATGCTTCGACATATTGATCCTAAATAAAAGTCAGAGATTTTGATTGGCGAGGACGGCGGCGTGGAAGGAGTCAATAACGCCGTTTCTACCAGACTTCAACTTCAATGGAGGCGATTGTTTGGTTGGCCACCGGAGATTCAGACCTGTTGGAGCCAAGAGCCCAAAGACTGTTGGCTCGCCATTAAACTTTAATCAGCCTCGGCTGGTGCGAATAATATCCCCCCCCCCCCCCCTTCACTCCCCTTCTTTTTTAATGAAATTCTTTTTTCCAGTTTTTTTTAATAATTCCCCCTAGAAGGACTGAACGGATGGAGGGGAAGAGGCGTTTCTCAAGGAGCAAAAAGGTTTCAATTGGGGCACTTTGATAGCTCTTAATAATATCCCCATGGTTGATGGATGGAATCAAATAGAATGATGAGTCTTTGATTTACGTACCCGAACATCAAACCCACGCGTATATATGTATAACCGAGCCGAAGGAGTCCGTTTGACTCGAGCTGCTGTGGTGGAAAATAATATCCTTCGCCCCGGATTCAGGAGCGTTTGAATTAGCGTGATCACAAAGATCTGATCCGACTCCACATGTGGTGCTGGTATAGGGATGGACAGGGGGTTTGAGGACTGATCACGATCTCATATCCTGACTTGTTTTACATTCACAGCGTCTACGCCAGAGGAGTTTAAAGGATAGTTCAACTATAACTCTTATTATTGTTGCTTTGGACATTATTTCTATTGTTTGTGACGTTGAAGCAGGTGGAAACCTTCAGCTCTGAAAAGTGAAGCCGATGCAGGAGTGCCTTTCTAATGTCATTTATCTTGATGTATTATCTCAGTAAACATTTAAACATGAGTTTATGCTCTCAATCTCTAGTTTTAAGTCTTCTTCAATCCAGCATGATTCATTAAGTACATTATGGTCCATTTAGAGTCCAACAGACCAGAAAGCAGGGGATGCTTTAGGGGGCGGGGCTATCGTCCATATCTTACAACTTTAACCCTTCCCAACGTGCTTAAACTTCACAAAAGTCGACTGGACCTCGAGAGCTTTGATAGCTCTCTACAGATGGGATGAAACCAGCAGCATTGAGGTGAAAAGAAAGAAAAACTTAGCAAAACAGCCCCCTCTAGCCCCTCCACTCCCTTCCACTCGGTTCAGCCCAACGAGGTAATTGGTATCTGCTGTGTGGCTGCATTCTCATGTGAACTCCATGAAAACCTCTCAAACCAGAACAGGGGTGGCCCCAAAATTAGTCTACAAGCAAGGTGTGAGACAGGCAGGAACACTAGATGGTCTGGTGAATCTGGGCTGGGTTTAATAGAGGTTTGCTGATGAGGACCAGGTGTGGGAAAGGGGGCGGGGCAGCTCAGGTGAGGGGAAAGAGCTGATTGCAGGTTGGATGAAAATCACTCTTCACTTCTCACAGGGACAACTTAATATTATTAAGTCATATGTCATCAGACTACATTATGAATATAAAATAATATAATATAGGGGACTATATGATGAGCTTGTCGGCAATATGTCGATGTACCTTCACCAATAAATGTTTTAATCTAAGTTCCTCTGGTATGTCTTGGGCTTTTATTGTGAAAGTAAGGAAAGAAAATAAGTGTGTTTTCCTGAATAAATTAACCACTAAATAAAAGTACATTGTGTTTATGTTATGTTAAGTTCTGCTCACACGAAAAATATATAATCTTTTTCACAGAATTGTCTCTCTACTCTCATCTATAATGCGGTGGGTTGTACGCTACTCTTGTGGGGAAGTCGTCCTCCGATCAGAAGACCGGCGGTTCGATTTGTTAAAAATGAAAACAACTATCAGGACAAGCTTTTTTGTCAGCTTCTCGCCGGTTTGGACTCGGTGCAGATGGATGAGGTGGGGGTGGGGGGGAGTGATGGAGGAGCCACTCTCGGAGTCAGAGTGGGGAGGATGTCCTCTCTGATTAGCGGGCCCGTCTGTGAGTGCACTAATGCACCTCGCTATTAGCATGTTTCTGCTGGTTGCCACGGGCAGCGCCGCGCCGCCTCACCGTTTGTCACGTCGGAACACATATCAGTCAGGGGACGCCGCTGGCCCGTGAGCCTCGCACCGCTGAGCTGGGGGGGGGGGGGAGGGCACGTGGGTGAGAGTGGTAAGTGTGTCGGCGAGGGCGTTCTCGTCTTTTTCGCTTGAGTTTTATCTCTTTGGAATTTTATGGAGTGAGGAGGAGGAAGAGGAGGCAGGGTTTCAAGCTGGTTGTCACTTCCTCCGGAGAGGTGAGTTCAGGGTGAGGGTCCTGGTCTACAGCCAGAGGAGGGGGGTGGAAGTTCAGGAGGACTGGATGCATGAGGGATGGAAGCAACATTCAAAAAAACATTTAGAAAGTCGTTTTCTTGTATTAGTAGCAGGAAGAGGGGAAATATTTTTAAAAATCATGCAGCAGATATCAAGATCTTCATTCATTTGTCCCAAATAGCGTTTCAGTATTAACCTCACCTAAACGGGAGCTAACAGGGGCTAACAGGAGCTGAAGGGAGTTAAAGGGGGCTAAAGGGAACTATGGGGAGCTAACTGGGGCTAAGGGGAACAGAGGGGAGCTAACGGATCTGAGAGGAGCTAACAGGGAGCTAACGGATCTGAGAGGAGCTAACAGGATCTAACAGGGAGCTAACAGAGAGCTATCGGTAACTGAGGGGAGCTAACAGGGAGCTAAAACCGGAGCTGAGGGGAGCTAACAGATAGCTAACGGGAGCTAATGTGGAGCTAAAAGAGAGCTAACAGGCAGCTAACAGGAGCTCGACTCCCCTGAAAATGACACACGCTCCCTTAAAAGCCTCCCATGAGACATTTAAGGGAAGCTCTAAATAATTGTCCACACAGAGTTCAGTAGTACACGTGACATATTTTATCGACAGGAAGTTGATGCGAAGTTGAGGCAGAAAAGAAAGAAAGAGGAGCTTCTTGATTTCACGGATTTGTCGATAGAGAAGGAGGTGAAGGAAGAAGAAGCCTGGAGGAGGAGGAGAGGAGGAGGAGAGAGCACCTTCGCCGGTCGGAGCCGCGGCCCGTCTGCCTAAAGAGCTTTGTTACCGTAGTAACAGATGTCTCCAGATGGCCTTGTCTAAAAAACAATAGCCGAGCTGATAGACAGAAGTCTGCTGGAGAACGGTGTGAGCATGAAAGGCCTCCGAGAAGGAGAAAAATCCCTCAACTTTATCTCAGCAGCAGCTCAGAAACCCTCTCGACCCCCCCCTCGCACTCACGCCTCCTATTATTTTCCTCCCATGTTACTTTCTTCTGTGGATCGCCCCGAGGCGAGGCGCTCTCCTGGGTGGCTCACCCCCCGAGCAGAGCCCTTGTTCCTGGCACGCTCGTGATCATTTGAGCCGAGGCTTTTAGGAGTGATCAACCTCCCCCTCTCCCCCTTCACGATCCGAGGCATCAGGCCTTCTCCCACGCCGCATCCGCCTCCACGCGCCTCCACATCGCCGGTCCAGACGTCTCCACAGCATCCAGAGATGCAGCCACCTGGCGAGCATCAGCCTCCACGAGGAGAGAAAACATGAGAGGCAAAGAGAATAAGAGAATTGTTTGTGCTGTTCGGAGGAACGTGGCGAGGAAGAAGAAGAAGAAGAAGTGAGGTCATGCATCTTGTACAGCTGCTTGACTTGTCTCCACCGGCCAATTTACCAGCTGCCATCTTCCATATGCGGTTTCATGCCGCCGGTGCCTCGTCTCCTCGTGTTTTTACTATTTCATGTCTTACAATCAGCAGTGATCTCTGACAACGGCGTGGACGGTTAGCGCCCGGCCGGAACGAAGCCGCATCCTGTTGCTCCGACGCGGGAAGGAGAACACTCGTAGATTACCCAGAAAGTTTGCAATTTATTTCTTGTAGTTAAAAAAAAGAAGCTTGTTTTACTACACAATTTATTAACCGAGCAGTTTTTATTGTTTGAGGATTTGATTTGGAGACCAAAGTCTGTAAAAAAAATAATTACAATCTTTAATCCCTTCAGTCCTTTTCTTCACTAAAACGAATGATATTAGCCATTGAATTTTGGTCCAATAAATCAAGAAATATACAACAATAATAACAAAAGTAACAAAGTAAAAACAAATAAATAAAATTAAGTAAAATAAAAGAGAAGAGTTGCGACATTCATTTCTATATTTTGTGGTTTGTTTCCAAGTCGTTTAATTATATTCTACTTTAAACTCTCTGGAGAGAGCATTGGTCATAAGAGAAGTTTCAGTTATGCTGCATTCACTTGGTATCAGAAATTATGGTAAATACGAGTTGCAGACTCAGAAATTGCACATGCTGAGTGTGAAACTCAAAGATCATTTTGATGCCTGAGTTCTCAAATCTTAGCTGTTGCTTGTGGACGTAATTTTAATCTGTAATCTAGATTTAACGTGATATAGACCAACGCTGTTTATCGTTCTTTCCATTTCCTCCTCATTGTGGAATCAAAAATACGAAGCTAACAGAAAAACCTTACATTCTCAATTTGTCCCGACAACGAAGCACTTGAACGTGACATTCTCGTAATTCCAACTTCACACACGCAGCATTCATACTACGGACGCTGCGTGGATTTGTTTTAATTTGCGTTTCCACCATGAAAATAGATCCTAATTTACGTCATTGTTTTCGTTTTGAGCAACATGTTCATGAAACCGACAGATTATAAATATATATATATATATATATATATATATATATATTATTTCCCAGCTGAGACCCTAAATGTTATTTACCATTTTGGTTTGAATGTTCTTCAAACCTTGGCTGGTGCATTGATTTCTCATCTCTGCACACTTTACTCCTAGTCTTGGTTGTATATTAATATTACGACACTATTAAATAAAAAACATAATTAAAAAAGGAAGAGGTCAATTTATGTTAAGAGTCCAAAAGCAGAAACAGAAGTCAATGTGGAAAACAAGGAACACGGGAAGATCTTATATATCAGGATCCGATCTGGAGAGTTTGATTGAAGGTGAGTCCTAACGAGGGACAGCTGATGACGATCAGGGCGAAGCGTGGTGGAAACACAGTCTGCAGCCTGCTTTTTGACTTCTCAATGGACAAAGAAGAACACATGGCCTTTTTAACCAATTTAGATCACATCCTCTGGTCATATTGTGCTGCTTTTTATCAATATGTGCCAAAATAAATAAAAATATATATATATATTTTTTTTTCTCTGATTGAAAGTGTACTTTTCTGGAGGGAGAGGAGGATGAAGAGGAGGAAGGAGGGCTCCTCTGTGTAAACAAAGACCCAACAGCAGTTTTAATGGACCAATCAGCCAACATGACTGGAGTGTGTGTCATACTCACCTGTATCGATCTGAACTCAGGGGTTGTGATACACAGAGAAAAACGGGTCGAGCAGACACACACCTGTCTGTCTACTCATCCGTCTGTCCACCCACCTGTCTGTCCACGCAGGTGGCAGTGCAGGTCCAGGATCTGTCCTGCTGGCAGATCTTTTATTTAGCCGCGGCAGAAAGCGGCTCCCCTCATGAATGATGCAGCGGCGGGCCCCGTAACAAGCTGCAGGCCGGCTCCACACCTCGTGTGTGGCTTAAAATATAGATAAAAGCTGAACAGCCAGCTACAAACAGAGTCTGTTTTTATTCTCCTCCAAGACAGAAGCAGACGCTGGGCAGAGAGTCCACAGCAATTAGACGAGGCCGCGGTGCTGCAGAGCCGGGACGCGGGTCTGGAGTCTGGCTGGAGTCGGCATGGAGACAGGAACAAGAGAAACGGGCATGGCAAAGTCAGATACCTAACTGAGCTGGACTTGTTAAAGCTGGACTTATTAAAACTGGACTTGTTAAAGCTGGATTTATTTAAGCTGGATTTATTAAATCTATTTGATTGGAGATTCTTCTGAATCCCAGATTATGTTCAGAAGTCTTTTTTTATTTTTATTACTAGCTTTGATGATGATTTATGCAGAAGATTGTCGTTATTATGTTAAATAGTCAGTGGCTCAGGTGTGGTTGAGGTAAAAGGATCTGACAACGTAACACCAGTACAGCCTGGTCAATGTGACCAAGACCAGGGCAGTACGCCGACACCACCCTTCTGACGATCGCACCGGGAGTTAAATCCCCCTGTGGCGGGCCACATTCGACCACACTTTTCACACTTTTCCATCACCATGTTACGCTTCATAAAGGACTCGTAACTCGGACCTTGATCTTGACACTGAGGAGAACAAAACCTGGACCCAGGTTTCAGAGTGAGCCTGTAATCGTGCTTTGTTATCAGCCTGGAGCTTCACCTGCCTATAAATAGCTAACGTACAGGATGATTGACAAATGAATGAGCTTGTTTATCATTCAGCCATAAAATCCTTGTAATCAGCGTCTGAATAATTGAAAGTAAAACCTTGAACATGTAACAGAATCGTATCACGAGAAACACCCCAGAACAGCGATAGCTCCGCTGTGTGCTTATGAATTGTTTAGAAAGCTTATATAATCTCTTCATATACTGTTTGTAATAGTACCCTGATTCTTTGAATAGGAGAATATGTGGATTCAACAGCGAGTATGATATCATACAACAGAGATTTATCTATTCATGGCTCCATTAATGAATCATAGCCTCCCTAGACTTTATACTCCAGACATGCCCTCTTTGAATATGTCATAAGGTCTTATTCTTTTTTAATGGGCCGGCAAATCACGGCCAAAAAGCAAATATCCTGAACCCGTGCAAACATTACAGCACCGGAGAAGGAGGAGGGGCCTAGGGAGGGCTGACGTGGGTCGGTCCATCCAGGAAACGTGTATGCAGGAGTTGTAGCAGGTAAAGTGATGGAGAGGACCATGCAAAATACCCCATCTTCCTCTCCGACTTACATTATTTATGGCTTTTATACCCAGAAGGCTCTTTAAGCAAGTCGGAGACTCTGTTTGCATCACTTTGCCGGGCTGCACCTTCGGAAACACGACAGCGTAGATGGAAGTGTCTCACCGTAGACCAGGTTTGGGTTAAAGGTCACAGCAGGCGGGTCTGAAAAGTGAAGCCAATGCTGAAGCGCCTTAAGGTGAGTCCACACCGGACCGAAAATCGGCGTCTTTGAGAGAGTCGGCGTCCGTGACATGAGTCTGCTTGGTGTGGTCACTCGAATCGGCCCACGTCGGCCGGAAGTGACGATGGTAAACATACCAGATAACCAGTGGAATCGAAGAAGGTGGCCTAGAGAGGACCACCTACTTCCGGTTTTCGTGTTTTTTGGCCCACAATACAGATTAGCGCCGCCTGTTGTTTTGGAGACATTACATCTCGCGCAAGCGCGGAACATATGGCGTCGGCTGTAGTTCCGTAGGTGTGAACCGCCCATGTCGTTGTTCGAGTCGGCCACGTTAAGTAGCCCGCCGTCATTTACCGACGCGAATCGGGCAGTCGGTCCGGTGTGGACTCGTCTTTAAAGCTTACATTTTCTCTGCTGGCCATCAGGGGGCAACTCCTCTCTCAAGAAGTCAAGAGAATCTATCTTGGTTCAAGTCTTCTTTAATCCAGCATGATGTCCATTTAGATCTTGGTTACAAAATGCGAAGATGATGAAAGCAAAAAAAAAAGTTGGCAAAAGCCAAAAAGAATAATATGGTTATGGCCAAAAATTCTAAATGGCGACAACCAAAAATCAAAGAACCAGGACCAACCAGATTTAACTGAAGTTCTGAAAGACTCAAGAAACAAATGCAAAGTGCCTTTAATGTTGATAAAAGCAAGAAAAGTCCAAAACAAAAATGTGCGTTTTGAGATTCCTTAAAAGTCGAGGAACAAACTGCAAAAGCAGCTCCAGAGTCTTTGATCTCGCGTTGAGAATCCTGCAGATCCGAGTTCAACGTGTGCCAAGTCTTTGTTGCACTGCGTCATATCGGTTTATAGGTCACATGGTGTTACTCTGCTTCCTGTCTCCGACTCTGGCTGCGGTGCCTCAGAGTGGCCGATCTCCCATTCGCTGTGATCATCCGTTAAGCGCGGTCATCAACGCCCCGGAGTCCGTTTGCTGCTCATCTGCTTCACGTGGATAAATAATGCACGGCTCTGCAATTAAAAAACACACAGATCTGATGCCCCGTCACTGATTTATTGATTAACACTCAGCGCCGCCAGATGACAGGGTTAAATGTCAATCAGGCGATCCGAGTAGCACTTCACTCGGAGTTATTCATTCCTTCTCGGCCGGCCACAAAGAATACAGTTTCCCACTCTGATGGCTCGATGTATTATTAACTGTTATGCTAAGTTGTATTGGAGCGCTTTCGGGAGACGGCGAGGTCATTCCTGATTAGCCGGAGCCGTGGAGGAAACTTTGAAGCGAACAAGGAAGCGGCGGGCTGTTTGATGACGGCGGACACTGGTCTGTCGCCGCCAGAACAGAGGGTCTCGCCGCCTGTTGGTCGAAGTTGTTCTCTTGGTTCGGCTGTCCTCTGATGTCCTTGTCCTCACGTCATTCAAAGGTTGTGGGGAAAGTTAGAACCACAAGACTTTCGAGATCGTCCCCATCATCTCCATCAAACTACAGCATCACCATCACGATTGTGAAACTGAACATATGTGTGTGTGTGTGTGTGTGTTGATGGTTTCGAGAATCAATTAAATGTATGCATCTATTTTCCTTGCATATTCCGATTCGTAACACAGGAAAACAAAAATAAAAAAGATGACAGACCTTTCGCTGGGCCCAGATGTGGAGCTCCACCGTAGGGACCTCAGGGACCTAGGGGGTCTCTGTGACGGGGGGCCTGGACGTGCAGCTCTCCCACGAGGCCCGAGCGGACAGACCTGCGTCCACTCTGTCGGCCCGGAGAACGGCCTGCTGGGACACCAGACGAAGACGGGCATGTGGTGGTCTGGCACACACGGACGCCACATCTGTCCTCTCTTCTGCACCAAATGCCCTACTGCCTCTCTCTCACACACACACACACACACACACACACACACACATTACCACTCAGCATCTTTCTTCTTTGTTGTGCCCTTTTTCACAAACACAGATGGTGCAGTGAGACTTCAACCTCCGTGACAAACACACAGAGATACACACACACACACACACACACACGTATTTACCTTTAAATATTGATGGTAGTTTTTCACACCGCTGTTCTCATGAAGATGAATCCTATTGTTCTCGTTGATTGAAAGCAGAGCGGCACCCTTACTGGATCTGGATTCTGGTGTGAAGCCGCTGACAAAGTTAGCTTCTATAATTCAAGGTTAACTTTACAGCTGAGTGTTAAAGTAATCTTAGAAGCTAACTGCATTGGTAGCATGGTAGCGACCTGTCAATCAGCAGGTAAGCCCCACCCCCTAAAGCTTTATTGTCCATGGTGATGGTTTACAATGTCTACTGAGATAATCAAGAGACTTCCATGCAATCGGACTTCTTTTTGCAACCAGAAGAGTTAACCCCTGATGGCCAGCAGAGAGAATGACAGTTTAAGGCACTTCAGCCTTGGCTTCACTTTTCAGAACAGAAAGTTGTCGCCTGGTTCGGAAAGATTGTAAGTCCAATATTATTATTACTAAATGAAATGAAAAAGGGAAAAAATAGCTGGATTGGAGTTCCTCACGGTATCTATGTGACCTGCGTGCCTCCTCCTTCACATTCAACACACACCTCAAACACACACACATAATTTTCAATTTCCATTTCTGATTCCTGACCTCTGATAATTGGCGCGCTGGCTCACTGATGGCCGCCGGAGCGCGGCGCAGGCCTCCTGTCACCTGCAGCGGCGTCGGGGTCCGGCGCTGAATTATTGATGGCTAATATCATTATGTAGGCACCGCTTGTCATAACAATCTAGCCTGGCGGAGGGAAACTCAATCTGCAGCCCCTGCCCCGGTGCAGACAATGCTTTTTAATTATTGATACGGACTAATTGACTACAGGATTCGCGGGGCACAGTTACTTTTGTTCCCCTCGCAGCTCGCTCCACTTCCTTCAAGAAACAATGTTATTAGGAGGCCAGCCCTCCCCGATGCCCCCATGTCAGCAAATTAGCAGAGAGGACGACCCTGCTTGCCCCTCGCTCACCTCCTCATCTACATTTTTTTCCCTTTTCACTCAGAATTTAAGATTCTCCTCTTCCTCTCCTCACCTCGAAATCGGACACCAGCTAATTAAAAACAGGGACAAGGTGGTAGACGGTAAGTCGACGTGGCTGCACATCGTTATTCGTGGCACGCCGCTATGCCACCGCGGCTTTGTTTCAGACTAACAGCCAGAAGAGAACGGAGGTGAGATAGAGAGACGGCTAAGGGTTAATAGAATTTAATTAGTGATTTGTTTTCATTCATTACCATACGGATTAATACTTACTACTTGTTTCTGTAGCCGACCCGAAGAACCCGACTTCCTCTCCGTTCCCACAGAAGGAAATCTGTGAACAAGGTTTTAAGTGAAACCGAGTTTGTTGTGCATCACGTTTTCTCTTGATGAAACACAAATAACCTTCAAAGTCCACGGAAGTCTGCAAGGGGGACCAGGTCTTGGTGGTGGACGAGTCAGAACCAAGTGCTTTAGTTGCCCCTTTTGTTTTGTTTCAAATTCACAGTCATTTTAAAGTCAAACCATGATGTTGTTGAAGTAACCAAGTGTTGTTTTGTTCATTGACGTTGTGTTTCAAACATTTTAAAACTGATGGACAGTCGGGAACATATAACAATGGGAAAAGGGTCAATAACCCACAATTAATTAATGAGACCTGAACCCAACCGTGAGTCCGTTCAGGTTTGAGTCCAGTTGTTAAAGATTGGGTTTTTCTGTCTGCTAATTCAGGTGAAAATAAATGAGCGTTTGCTTGATCTTTTTTTGTTTTTTTGGCCCTCTGACTGGAAGGTTGTGATGCATCTTTAATCTGAGGGCGATGAGGAGTGATCGTGTTCAGGGAGCAGTGTTGCCAGGTGTACGATAATTATCGGATTTGTACGATAATTTTGCCCTCTGTACGATGTACAATCAATAATCCCCAAAAAGACCAAATATACGATAATTTTGACTAATAATTGACTGTTTTTATTGACCCTTGTCTCAGCATGTCGCCTTTTTTAGTTATAGTTTTTTAGTTACTTGTGTGCTAACAATACATTTGATGCTAATGTGAAATGACTGGGTTAGCCTGTCTATTTAACTGCAGCCCCTCTGTGTTCATACATTTACTAGAAATTCATTTAGATTTGCCTTTTGAAATACAATTACAATGAAACTGCATCGTCAATTACATTACGTTTCCAGATTACATTTGTTAACCACGTGTTTAAAACTGCAACAGGTACCTATAAATATTTTAAGGGCATAAAATACAGGAAGCGACATTGTAGAAATAATGAAGCCTTTATTTCTTCATTCTCTAAATGAAACTTTGTTGCATGCAGCAGTGTTAGAAGCAGTCACAGATGGCATATGTTATGCTGCTCGGCCGCCATCAGCAGGATGAGACACAATGGAGTCCGTTTTATCCAAAGAGGGAGGACAGATTAAACTGCCTCCCGCCTCAACTCCTCTGTCTTCAAGAACAAGATCGTGGACGGCAAAGAAACGGTCAGGGCTTTTTGAATTGGAAAAAAAAAGTCTACAATATTTAAACGTCTGCAAAATGAGACGGGCACTTGCAAATTTAATGTGCCGAGTCCTTTTTGAAAAATTAAAGCTTTGTTCAGACGTATCATCGCCTGTTACTCCCCCCCTGATCTTATCACTGACGAATCTTCTCTCTCTTCACTGTGATTTTAGTGAAAATTAAATGAAACACAAGAACGAGGACATTCGGAGTCAAGGTGCGTCGTTGGCGTTGGAACGCCGTGTTCACACCAGTCTTCTCCCTCCAATGTGATAAACACATCAGATGGGAGCCTTCGTTTCTTTGCCAGCTGAAATATTAATTTTCTTTAAACATGCTGTCAAATGCAAAGACGTCTGAAAGTAGGGCAGGGCTGCAGCTGGCAAAGAGAGGTTGGAACGTATCAGAGAGAGAGAGAGAGAGGGAGGCTGGAAAACAAACAGACAGACAACTGGGCGGACGCCAACGTCTGCAAACCTACAGCAGAGTGTCAGAGACGTACAGAAATACCAACAATTTGTTAAATAGTCGCTGAATGTACTGATTCAGGTACATCAACTCATACATTTATTTAAATTAGAAGTATTGTTCCTGCCTACACCATGTTTGTTTTATGGCAGTCAGGACAACATTATACTACAAAACCAACGTTAGTTTACAAAACCAACATTACGGTTAGAAAACAAAACCTACGTTAGGTTTACAAAACCAACATTACGGTTAGAAAACAAAACCTACGTTAGGTTTACAAAACCAACATTAGGTTCTCAAAACCAACATTACGTTTAGAAAACAATACCAACATTAGGTTTACAAAACCAACGTTAGTTTACAAAACCAACATTACGGTTAGAAAACAAAACCAACGTTAGTTTACAAAACCAACATTACGGTTAGAAAACAAAACCAACGTTAGTTTACAAAACCAACATTACGGTTAGAAAACAAAACCAACGTTAGGTTTACAAAACCAACATTACGGTTAGAAAACAAAACCAACGTTAGTTTACAAAACCAACATTACGGTTAGAAAACAAAACCTACGTTAGGTTTACAAAACAAACATTAGGTTCTCAAAACCAACATTAGGTTCTCAAAACCAACATTAGGTTCTCAAAACCAACATTAGGTTTACAAAACCAATGTTAGGTTTACAAAACCAACATTAGGTTTAGAAAACAAAACCAACGTTAGGTTTACAAAACCAACATTACGTTTAGAAAACAAAACCAACATTAGGTTCTTAAAACCAGCATTAGGTTTACAAAACAAACATTAGGTTCTCAAAACCAACATTAGGTTTACAAAACCAACATTACGTTTAGAAAACAAAACCAACATTAGGTTTACAAAACCAACATAACGTTTAGAAAACAAAACCAACGTTAGATTTACAAAACCAACGATAAGTTTACAAAACCAACATTAGGTTTACAAAACCAACGATAAGTTACAAAACCAACATTAGGTTTACAAAACAATGTTAGGTTTAAAAAACCAACGTTTGGTTTATAAAACCAAAATCTGAAACTGCTGTTTGTGTCTAGTTCGAACCAAGTCAATACGTTGAACACTTTTGTTGTGTTTTTGTTTCAATTTCATAGTAATTTTAAGCCAAATTATGATGTTGTTTATGAAACCTAACCCAGTAGTTAAGTAACCTACATCTAACTGTAGGTTTGAAGTGTTATTTTTTTTTATTTTGTTTAAAACTGAGACTGTTTTAATAGCGAGTGTAGTTAAGTTGTATGGAAACGTCTTGTTTTTCCTGAGAACCAACTAAACATCGTCTTCAGAAAAGCAGAAATAAAGAAAGAAGAATCCTTTTTCTAAATCCCTCATCTTAATTAAGTGTCTTAAGTGAATTCCATATAAGGCGTCCGTGGCTTACCGGACCGTAACGAATATGAATTATGTGTCCATGTGCATCACGTAGCAGGCGCCGCCACTCTCATCCCGGCCGGGGTCCGACTGCCACGCCGCCCCATTAAGACCCGTCCCGGGACACCGAACACACACACACACACATATGGGCCTCCGTTAAGTGGGCAGCCATCTTGCACTCTCCATCTCTGCCCTTTCACACACACAAACACTCACACACACTCACACACCCACACACATGTAGACATCACCAGCGCCATGTCAGGAATGAGGCGATACATAAGGGATGGAGCTGGACGACTACACCGAATCCACACACACACACACACACACACTCATGCCTGTGCTAATGCCACCCCCCTGCTGGCCTCTGTGGAATAGCCATGTCACAATCAAGAGGCTCCCTGGTCCTAATCTGCTTTTTAAGGCGCTGCCACAAAACACTCATTTGCATAATCAGGACGACAAGTGTGGAGAGGGTGAAAGAGCAAGGGGGGGGGGGGGGGGGGTAGAGGATGGAACGGGGAGGCAGGTTGGTGGAGGATGGAGGGAGGTTGGCAGAAGACGGAGGAGAGGTGAGGGATGAGAGATGAGGTGAGAGGGAAAACAGCAACAGTAAAACAGTAAAAAACAGGAGGCGATGGAGAGGAGGAGGAGGAGGAGGGGTAGCGATGATGAAAAGGACAACGAAGGTGGGAGAGTGTGTGTGATATTGGTTGTGACAGTAACACCTGCCGCCCCTCCTCACCCTTCACTTCTCCTTCTCCTCCTCTTCCACCTCCTCTTCCCCATCAGGAGTCATTAAGCACCGACTGAAGGGGGGGAGGTCACATTAACTCCCCCCCTTCACCCTGTTCACTCCATCCATGTTTTCATCCAGACGTCACCGAGCATCTTCAGACTTTTGTTCCGAAACAACATTTTTACGGGTTTGTTTAGCGGTTAGCGTCCTGTCCACTGACATGTAGATACCACTTGTTTGCTTTGCCCAGATACAATTCTGGATTCGCTGCCTGGGTTCAAAGACTCAGCCCGGACACGAGGCCTTCTTTTTCTGATGGATCCTTCACAGCCAGCAAATTATCCCTCATCATGGTGACGATGGGATTTTAATGAATGTGGCGTGACAAGCGGATCGGCGGTGGAAGTCAATATCTAAAATAAAAATAATGCTCCATTTTTATCAGATATTAGTTGCCCCTTCTATGCTCCTTCTTGCTAACTGCAGCTTGTTGCTAGGCGACGGGTGGCGGCAGGAACACCTGGTGATGCCAGGTATATTATTCACAAACTGACACTTTGTCGGGACCACTTTGCGTAACCTTCTAACACAATTTTTTGCACTACACTAAGGATTGCAGTAAAGACAAAGAAAGGTGAAGAAGGTTTTAGGGAAAGACATCATGGTTGAGCTTCAAACAAGTTCATGAACTTATAGGGAACAATGTAACGTAAGTTTTGGGAAAACCAACATCACTAAAGTATCTTCAAACACTTTGGGGACGGGAACACAGGCTTCCCGGGTGAAAGTCCTGTGTTTGTTGGACCTGCAGCCAGGGGTGGCCAACTGGCATACCGGGCATTTTCCTGGTGGGCCAACGTGCTCTTTGGGCCAACAGCTGACACTTTCCTTTCTTTTTTGGTCCGGCGTATGAACCGACCCATAAAAGTGGTCTGGCCCAAAATAAAGATGGGTGGCATTTGTGATCTTATGTTGTGGGCCGGTCTAGGTCAAAATGCCAGGGCCGATTTTTGGTCCCAGTCCACCCCTGCCTGCAGCCCCAGACCTAATGGGTGCTGTACCTTTTGAACTTTTTAGTTTCTTCTCGTTTACGTCTAAAGGAACATTTGTGCAACTCTAGTGACAAAATGTACCGACTGGAAACATAAAGAATGACACATTTTGAACCATTTTATACCAAAAACATTTACTCTCAAAAAGAAAATTTAGTTTAAATCTTCACATCTTTTTTTTTTTACGGTAGTTTTGCGTTTCTTTCCTTGTGTTAAAGGATTTAATTCATGAATTTTCCAGACCTTTCTACTCTACGTGTCCTTTAAATGCTCTCTGGTTTTTCCTCACATGCAGATGTATTCACCGTCTCCTCTCATTTCCTTTTTTTCCCTGCCTCGTCTCCTCCTCCGCTTCTCTTTTACATATGATGCACGTCGCCGCGGCGAGGTGAGTCCAGCCGCCGCTTTAAAGAGAGCCAAGCGGTGCCCCGGGGTTCAGGACCCCAGCCGAGGGGCCGCATGCAGAATGGGGGACGAAAGGGCAGCTTCAGCGGACGCCTAATTGAGGGCCCTTTAAAATTCCCACAGAGGACCAATCATGGTTTTCATCTGGGGCCAAGCGGGGGAGGCTGAGAGGGGAGCCAGGGTCCCTCAAATAGAGAACGGTGACAAGGAGATGTGGAGCAGCACTGAGACCTCCAGCATAATTCTGCACATGGAGAGAAAGAAAGAAAAAATCATTTTATCAGCTCCATCAGCCGGATTTATGCTAATTTTCTGAATGTTAAAGGTTTGAATGGATGTGAAACTAAAATGGTTAAATCATCTGTAAAAACATAAATATCTGTTTTTTATATAATAAGTCCAAAGTTCAAGACCGTGGGCATAAAAATGGAATGACAGAAAAAAAAAACTAATAACTGAGACAAAAATAAAACCAACCAAATTCCATGGAAGATTCTAGATCTTTTCATAGAGCAGCTTGTACCTTTATCCTCCTTTCATAATGTACATCACATGTTGAATTAATAGGTTTCTGGGAGTCAAACCCCATTAAGTTATTATGCAAAAGTGGGTTTTTTTTCTGTAAAAATCCAAATGGATGGAGACGGCATCTGGAGGCTGAAGAGAGTCAGACCAGACTACGTGTATCGAGTTTGATGTTCGTAACCGCACACATCACTTTTATATTGGACTCATATTCAATACTGATGTTTCTTTATATGCAGCTCAAACATTTAGAGGTCCCCCCCCCCGGCTGGATCCTCCAACGCTCCCTCCACCAGTTTTATTTCTATCCCTAAATGGCCCGGTGCTCCGGATGAGAAGCTCCCTCTAATTAAAACTGGTATCGCTGCTTTTTCCCGCTTCAATCTGCATCTTAAATGCAAAACTATGGATCCATCATGACTGATTCACGCGCCGCCGCCATAATATTTTCTGCACGGCGCTTGAAGACGTGACGCATCCTCACAACTGCATGCATATTGCATCACCTCTACATGTGTTTTCAGGGAATATCTCTTTTATGCATTAATATAAATCCTCGGGAGTTGCAGTGCAACGCGGCGGCGATGAGCGCTGAATAAAGGATTTAAAATGAGGGGAAACACGTCAGAGCTTGCCGATGCTTTCTGACATACGGAGACAACAAGGATGGGGTCCTCTGAATCACGAGGAGGCGTGGGAGGAACTGGGGGGCTGAGGGGGGTAGATACGATTCAAGGTCCCCAGAGGATGAATCTTAGTGCCCTCTAGTGCCCCGACTCAGCCTCAGTCGGGGCACCAATTCCACCAGCTGAGCTCTCCGGTGCCCCTCATTTGTTTTAAAGTTGGGCGGAAAATGTGTGTCCATGTTCAGTAGTTTGTATCTGGAACCGACTGTGTTGGAGGAACAAAGTGGATTTAAGACGACGCCAGCCAAATCAACCCTCGCCAACCTTCAGTCGATGCAGGAAGTGAACAGAAATGGCGACGTTCGCTGTCGCTACGTGGATTTGGATGTTAACGTCCAACGTTTCCTCCTTCCACGGAGAGAGTTGCATTGCGTGGCGGCTGGCGAGGGAGCAGGAGGGGAGGGATGGGTGAGGTAGTGTGTGAATGTTGCAAAAGTGGAGGGGGGAGGGGGGAGTATGGAGAGAGAGAGAGAGAGAAGGTGGGGTGGCATCGGGAGGGTGTTTCCCCAGTGGGACGCATTAACAAGCCCATCCAGTTAAATGTAGCCCCTGCATTACCTAATGTACCAGCCCTTCTCCAGCAGTGTAGGAGACAGCAGCATCCATTATTGATCAGATGGAGCTTCGCCTCTGAAGCTGGAAGCCTGGTGGAGGGAGTGAGATGGAGATGGAGGGGGGGAGGGGGGAGATTTGCTGCGAAAGGGAGAGAAGTTGAAGAAATGATTATTGAGACTTTGCTCGTCTCACTTCCTGTCGTGCTCAGTCACTTCCTCCTCGTCCCTCGTTGATGTGTGAGCGCCGATCACGCCGTCACTCTCCCGTCGCCGTCATCCGCATCATCCCCGCCAATGTTTTCTTTTAATCCCCCATATCATCCGATCGCTCAGCCGCTCGCTCCATCATCCTTCACCTCTCTTCCCTCCCTCCCTCCCTCCCTCCCCTGGTGAGCTCGGCTGGGGGGAGAATTTGAATTTCACAGAGAGTCATTGGAGATTTGGTATTAGATTTATGTAGAGGGGGAGTTGTATCTCTCTCTCTCTCTCTCTCTCTCTCTTCGTTGTTTGTGTCTCCTGGATTTCTTCTTCTTCTTCTTCTTCTTCTTCTTCTGCGGGTTATTAAGTCCATGCTACCGTTCAAGCCAAGAGCTGAAAATAAAGCGTGAGCTTTTAAGATCTCCGGCTTCGCCATCAGCCACTTTGTTTACACCTCAATGTTTTTTTATTTTTTATTATTTCTGGATAGATTTCATTTCTGACTTCTGGCCATATTTGAATTTCACTCGATAAGTCCGTCTTCTGAACCGCTATGCTGGTCTGCTTTATGCCCCGAAGGCTCCACTTTAACTCGTATGTTAGTATCAAAGTTGTGTGGATTTTTTTGCTTTGTAAAGTTTGGTTCTTACCTGGTCGACAAGGAATAAAGTTACCATCTGATAATGCCTCATTTGCATATATAAACATCATAGAGAATCAAACAAGAATGAATAGTCTTAATGTCAGTAATCAACTGGGGAGTTTTACTGATTTTAAGGTATTTTACTGTAAAATAAATACAGTTAAAGCAATCACAATCTCCAACATCGACCTCCATTATTGTGCAAAGAGGAAAAACCTGGTTACAGGTGTTCTCACAGGTGCATTCTGGGTGAAAACTGAGTGTGGTATCTCAGCGTTTAGCAATCAAACACTCTCTTTTGGTTTGAAATGAAGCACTAACAACCCTGTGATATTTGCAGACACAAAAATGTGTTTCAACCGTTAGAAAGAACAGAAGTCAATGAGATACAAATATTTGTTTTGCATATATTTATTGATAAATAGAGGCACAATATAATTTAAATTTAATCTGGACTTTAATTCCTCATTATCCTCGTATTTGTGGTAAACCTTATGTTCATGTTCATTATTACTTTAATATAATTAGATGGTTTTCTTCGTCTCCTGTGTCTTAATCGTGGAATGTGTATGAAATACTGTGTGTGTGTGTGGGGGGGGGGGGGGGGGTTGAATTATTGATGGAGCTTTAGTGCAGAACTGTGTGACAGTTTCCCCATTTAGCTGCAATAGGCAGAGACACCAGTGTGCTAGCTAATCAATACGACACAGTGTAGCAACACACTAGTAATGTTTGTTATAGTAGTGTGTGTAAGTGTGTGTGTGTGTGTGTGTGTGAGCACCGACATGTGAGGAAATAATCCTAATACTCGGACTGATGCCTAACAAAGGACTTCAGCCTTCCCGTGATTCTGAAGGGATCTCTGTGTGAAAACGCCTCATGTTCCCCTCTGCCGTCGCAAACACACAAGTTCAAAATAAACGTGTTCACAGGAAAGAACTTGGTCATGTTTAGAGGGAAAGATTGTGGTTTGTGTCATTGTTAAGTAGGCTACGTTACGTAAGCGACGTAGTACGTTGTATGGACCACCGAGCTGCCATTAATGAGGTTTCCTCGTTAGTTCCACTTATAGGCAGCATTACGCTAATAACTGAAAGTTATCTGCAGAAGTCGTGTGCACAAAGGAACAGTTTGTCTTGTTTTGTTTGGCGCCGTGCATCTGGAACGCTTGGGGGTCGGAAGTTGGAAAATTGCGATCTCGGACGTGTCTGGAAGGCCGCGTCGGGTCCCGTTTGTTTGAATCTTTGAGTGTAACGATACAAACCCGGATTACAACACTCCAATAAATGTAAAAGCAGCGTACTCAATCGTTTAGGGATGATTCTTAATCAGGTACAAAAGAAAAACCCAGATTCTACTTTTCTTCTCCCCCCTCGTCTCCGTATCGATCTCCACCTGAAGTCGGATGATGATCGGAGCCGCTTCGCCTCAAAGAACAATTAATTGTGCATGTGATCGATGTTCATCCAGAAATCAATACGCTCTGTGCTCTTTTCTCTGTGTTTCGGTGTGTCGGCGGTGGTGTGTGTGCACTCGCGTACGTGTGTGGAGGAATGATGGCATGTGTGTGTGTGTTAGACTTTCACCTGATGATCATTTTCTGCCTTTTTTCTGATCATTACGTCACCTTTCTGAGTTGTTTTCTTCAGAATACTTGGGATTGGAGTTTGTCCATCTGTAATACTTTGGGTTATTGTCAATTCAGTTTTTTTTTTTAAATCATCTGTTCATCACACAAAAATGAGCTCAAATATTTTAGGCCTCACATTAAAGCCCAGACATTTTTTCAGACACTTTGTACATTTCTGAAAAACGCAGATATGATGAAAGTCGACGTTTCTGATCCAAACGTATTCACGTTAAATGTTGGAAACAAATATTGTTTGTGTTTAAAGAATGTAAAAATGTAACTTACCTACAAAACAGCCACCCTGAAGGCCCTACACACAAACAGTCGCACGTTAAAAAATACATACAATCTCACGTCGTGTGGAGCACGTTTGCACACCGACTCCGAAACTCTCGTCCAACCAAAAGGTTTTCGGGACAGGTTTGATTTTCTGCATCGGACACCGCGTGCAAAGCTTCTGTACGTAACAAATGAAGGCCTTTAGTGGACTTTCTGAGGTAAAGTCACCAAGAAAAAAAAGCATGAAGTCACCTTTTATTTTTGGTTTCTTACGGGACCCAAACAACGGTCTCCTGGGTGAAAGTCCCTGGTTTGACTCATCCATTCAAACCTCCCTAAAGCAACTTCACTGCTGCTTTTCATGACGACTGTATTGTCCAGCGTTTGTTGACCTGCTGTGGAGAACTTTTATTTTTATATGCTCTTCGATTCTTTGCAGCAAATTAGAGTTTTGGGGGAAATAGAGAAACTATTGTGGATCAAGTCTGAACTGCATTCTGGTAAACATGTTCACAAGTCTGCACCGGCTCCACCACCGCGCTGCGCCCACGATGTAAAATCAATCCTCGGGCGATACTTTGCAGAACCACAGAGCAACCTTGGAATTTAGTTTTCTCCAACAAATCGTTCTTTTTCCATTTTGTTTTGTTCTGGTTTCTGTCTCATATTTTGCTCGATGGACGAGGAAACTCCAGGAGGGAACAACGGAAGTGAAGAGGCAACAAAAACAAAACACAAAGAATTTATAATTCTTCAGAAGGTTTTCAAAGTTCTTCTTATGAGAGGGAAAGTTTCAACGAATGCACTGGACCTGGTCAGACGTATAGAGGTCTGACGGACCGAACAAACAGGACTTTCACAAAGGAGACCGCTGTGAAACCGTAAACACTGAAACGATTTTACACAACAAATGCATTCGATTTTTATCCCAAACTCACTTTCTCTGGCTCAACAAAGTAGTCTTATAATTAACCTACGTTTGACAGTACTGAACAAAAAGACTCAACTGACTTGTATTCGTTAGACCTTCGTCAGTTTAGACTCACATGGACCAATCAGGTCTCACTAGAAAATCAATGCCGAATCAACATCATCATCTGCGTAGAAACGACTTTTCTCAAATCTATGATAAGAAATGATTGATCTAGAGAAGCCTTCTATAAACGGGGTAAACCATTACACTGATTAATGGACATTAGATTTTTTCTTTGAGAATCAAAACACTATTTCTTTTAAATTTGTTTTAGTCCTTCATTTGACCGTTTAACTGTGGAAGAAACAAAGAATCTAATATTCCCTCCAGTTAGTTTTGAACTAAAATCACCCTGATCAGAAAAGTTTAGACAGTACAGAAGTCCAAAGGGACATTCACACAAGTGTGGTTGCATGATTGATTGTATTTATTTCCGTTGCCCTGGCTAGAAACTAGCGAGGAGGCGGGGCTTACCTCCATGTAGACACAGAACTAACCACTATCGCTGCTTTGATCATGGTTTCATCTAGAAGTGCCTCACAAACCTGAGTGGTGAAAAATTCATCTCATTTTGCAACAAATTGTGTCTTTGCATTGACTTGATTCATGAATTGTGTCACACAAATAATTTGCGTCGTGTTTGCTGTGAACGCCACCTTAATAAGGTACTGTTACATACCGAAGCCTCTGGGTAAAAAAACAGTTTTTCTGATTGATTAAGTGTGATGTAGATAAACAGAAGGAGGTGAGGATGTTGCTGCTAATTTGTCTGTTTCCTTCAGGTGAGGTCGGTTTCCTCTAAAGGAGGAGGTTTGAAGGAGGCAGTGAGGAGGCGGTGGTGAGGAGGTGAGGAGGCAGTGGGTGAGGTGGTGAAGAGACGGCGGTGAGGAAGCAGCGAGGCGGGTGAGTGAGGCCACCCAGCTGAGTGGCCTCATGAAAAAGTAAACAGGAAATCTTCACCCAGGACCGGGTGCTGTCCTCCCCTAGCAGAGGTGGGGTGGGTGGGGGTCGTAGAGCAGGGGTGCCCCCCTCCTCTGCCCTGCCAGACTGGGACAGACCTCAACACCTCCCCCCCCCCCCCCACCCCACAGGGGCCAGAGTCAGATGGAGCGGCCACTCACGGAAATGAATTTTTGATTTGGGAAATGGAAATATGATAAAAAATACATAATAAAAATACATGATAGCACCAGAGAGTGTCGCCGTAAAACAGAGCATTCAAACTGACGCCGTAGAATCACAAGTTTTGATACAATTGATTACGTGATTGATTTCGTGATTGATTACATTTTCTGCTCTTCAGTTTGACCGACCGGTGAAGGGACTCGAACCTTTCTAGTCTTCTGGGCCCCAACAAGTCCTCAAGGTAAAACAAACGCTATAGTTGTTATTGGTGTCTTGACTGTCATGTTAGCGAAACGCATTGGTTTTGAGCCTTGAGTTTGGCATTTTGTTTTTTTGCCGTGGTAGCAACCTGTCAATCAGGAGGTAGGCCCCGCCCCCTAAAGCAGCCCCTGCTTTCTACCATACTATAATTTACCATCATCTACTAGATTTACAAAAAAAGAGTTTGTTGAGTAAACAACATTCTGCCAATGAACGTGACTTTTAAGGGTTTTAAAAAATAAAAAAACCCACCCAGTACATGCAATAAAAAACCCCACCCAGTGCATGCTGGGAGATAACCATGGCGAGACACGGATGAGTGAAATATTCATGAGATGTAACATTTTTGCAGTGAGGTCATTTTTCTTTTTTCTTTCTCTCATCCTGCTCATAGCGTCAGCAGGTATGTTGTCACCTGATGATGACTGCACACACAGACACACACACAGACAGACAGTGTGTGTGTGTGTGTGTGTGTGTGTGTGTGTGTGTGTGTGTGTGTGTGTGTGTGCAGGCCATTTACAGGTAGGGAAATGAACACGTTGTGGCACTCAGAGGGCAGCTGCAGCTCCTCCATGTGTGAGATGCCGCCGGCAGCAGAGCGGCAAATCAGGAGCGTTGTTGTTTCTGCTGCGTGAGGAAGTTGAAGCAGAGCGCCGTCTTCGTCTTTGCGTTTGTCTTCGTCTTGGTGTTCATCTTGGTGTTTGTCTTTATGTTCGTCTTTGCGTTTGTCTTCGTCTTGGTGTTCATCTTGGTGTTTGTCTTTATGTTCGTCTTTGCGTTTGTCTTCGTCTTGGTGTTTGTCTTGGTGTTCGGGTTCAAATTTTTCTTTGTGTTTGTCTTCGTGTTCGTCTTCGTGTTCGTCTTCGTCTTGGTGTTCGTCTTGGTGTTTGTCTTTATGTTCGTCTTTGTGTTTGTCTTCGTCTTGGTGTTTGTCTTTATGTTCGTCTTTGCGTTTGTCTTCGTCTTGGTGTTCGTCTTGGTGTTTGTCTTTATGTTCGTCTTGGTGTTTGTCTTTATGTTCGTCTTTGCGTTTGTCTTCGTCTTGGTGTTCGTCTTGGTGTTTGTCTTTATGTTCGTCTTTGTGTTTGTCTTCGTCTTGGTGTTTGTCTTTATGTTCGTCTTTGTGTTTGTCTTCGTCTTGGTGTTTGTCTTTATGTTCGTCTTTGTGTTCGGGTTCAAATTTTTCTTTGTGTTTGTCTTCGTGTTCGTCTTCGTGTTCGTCTTCGTCTTGGTGTTCGTCTTGGTGTTCGTCTTGGTGTTTGTCTTTATGTTCGTCTTTGTGTTTGTCTTCGTCTTGGTGTTTGTCTTTATGTTCGTCTTTGCGTTTGTCTTCGTCTTGGTGTTCGTCTTGGTGTTTGTCTTTATGTTCGTCTTTGTGTTTGTCTTCGTCTTGGTGTTTGTCTTTATGTTCGTCTTTGTGTTTGTCTTCGTCTTGGTGTTTGTCTTTATGTTCGTCTTTGTGTTCGGGTTCAAATTTTTCTTTGTGTTTGTCTTCGTGTTCGTCTTCGTGTTCGTCTTCGTGTTCGTCTTCGTGTTCGTCTTCGTGTTCTTCTTTGTCTTCGTCTTTGTGTTCTTCTTTGTCTTCGTCTTTGTGTTTGTCTTCGTCTTTGTGTTCTTCTTTGTCTTCGTCTTGGTGTTTGTCTTTATGTTCGTCTTTGTGTTCGGGTTCAAATTTTTCTTTGTGTTTGTCTTCGTGTTCGTCTTCGTGTTCGTCTTCGTGTTCGTCTTTGTGTTCTTCTTTGTCTTCGTCTTTGTGTTCTTCTTTGTCTTCGTCTTTGTGTTCTTCTTTGTCTTCGTCTTTGTGTTTGTCTTCGTCTTTGTGTTCTTCTTTGTCTTCGTCTTTGTGTTTGTCTTCGTCTTTGTGTTTGTGATTGTCTTTGACTTTGACTTCGTGTTCGTGTTCATGTTCATCTTCATGTTCGTCTTTGTGTTTGTCTTCATCTTTGTTTTCACGTTCGTCTACGTGTTCATTTTTGTCTTCGTCTTTGTCTTCATGTTCCTGTTTGTCTTTGTGTTTGTCTTCATGTTCGTCTTTGTGTTTGTCTTCATCTTTGTTTTCACGTTCGTCTACGTGTTCATTTTTGTCTTCGTCTTTGTCTTCATGTTCCTGTTTGTCTTTGTGTTTGTCTTCGTGTTCGTCTTTGACTTCGGGTTCGTCTTTGTGTTTGTCTTTCTGTTCGTCTTAGTCTTCGTCTTTGTGTTGGAGGTCGTCTTTGTCTTTGTGTTCGTCTTTATGTTCATCTTTGTCTTCGTCTTCGTGTTCGTGTTCATTTTTGTCTTTGTCTTCGTGTTCCTGTTTGTCTTTGTGTTTGTATTCGTGATGACATCTGATGACATCATCATCTGACCAAAAGCAAAAAAACGCAAAAAATGAAAACGATTTTTCTGAAATTGAGGACGTTTAAGTACATTTCCCTGAAGCGTTTCTACGAGAAAGTTCATGATTGGATCACAGCAAGCGTATAGTGTCTATACTCATTTTGTGTTTTGAGATTATTTTGTCTCTTTGTAGTAGTTTTGTGTCTCTTCAAGGTCCTTTTGTGTCTTTTATTGGTAGATTTTTGTCTCTTTTTGTCATTTCATGTGTCTTTGTGGTAGATTTCTGTCTCTTCTGGATATTTTGTGTGTCTCTTTTGGTCCTTTTTGTTTCGCTGTAGTCTTTTTGTGTCTCTTTGTAGTCATTTAGTATCTATTTATTGTTATTTTTGTGGGGGGTTTTCTGGTGGATTGTGTTTCTTTGTAACCTCTTAATTTTTCTTGTGGTAGACTTTGTGTCTTTTGTGGTCGTTTCCTGTGTGTTTCTGGACTTTTTGAGTCTCTTCCTGGTTGGTGAGCGTCTTCTCCGGTGAAATTCAGCATAGGTAGATCAGTGGGGCCCTGGGACCTGAACCCGGTAGACCCAAAAACATGGACGGAGAGAGAGACACAAATGAGATTACGTAAGTCCTTGTTTACGCATTTATCCTGAATTCATCCCACAATAGCAGCAGATCTGATCCCCGTCGAGTTTCACAGATCAGAGGAGTTCGCTGAGAGACGCTCCAGTTTCCTTTTCTCCCCGAACAAGTCGTGTTAAAGTCGGTAAGTTAGAGAGCCAACGAGGGCGGGAACAGAAAAGAAACTGATTTTTGAGAGGAAGAAAGAAATAAAAGGAAATAAAAAGGAGGGTGGAGAGAGAGAGAGAGACAAAGAGAATGAGCGAGGGAAGGAGGACGAGGCCGCCACACTCAGCTACAGGAAAGACTAAATTAATAATTTACATCATCTGTCACTGTGCGCTCCACTGGACCACTCAACAAACACAGCCGTAATTTAAGGCAGAAACACACACACACAGCTAACACACACACACACACACACACACACACACACACACGCTAACACACACACGCGCTAACACACACACACACACACACACAGATGTATGCATGCGAAGAGCTGCATTAACACGCACAAACAAATGTGGTTGCATGCAAGTGGCTGCATACACACACATGCAAACACACACACACACACACAAATACACACATGCAGTACCGTGACTCACCAGCGGGGCCCTCAGCGCCACTTCCTGCAAAAAGCGAAGTGGCAGAGATCAAACGGTTTCCGCCACCGAGACAAAAGGCGGCGGTGGCGACCATGTTAAATTCATGCCGTGTGTGTGTTTCACCGCTAGCTAGCAGCAGCAGCACGACGGTGAATATTTGATACATTTCCCATCTCCTCGTAGAAATTCCCCCAAGCCTGCGATCAGACCTGTTGGGGCGATCGCAGCCATGTTATATTCACGACGTTTGTTTTGGAGAATAAAAAAAAAAAATACCCGCGTGGGAAAATCATAATTGATCCGGTGAGTCTGAGATGAATATTCATCACCTGCAGGAACTCTGGTTTTATATTCTGGGAGTCACATCGATGGTCAGAACAATTATTGCACATAACTAAGCCGTAACTTCACCAAGCACCCTCACGACGAACACCTTGGGGTGCCACAGATTCAGGATTCATTGTTAGTTGAGCCGGCGGCAGCAGCAGCAGCCGGCGTCCCTCAGGGCTCTGCAGAAGGACACAAACACAACACTGGCCACTTTGAAATGCTAAATCTGGAGACTGCTGTATGTTTCCGTGGTTTCCTGCTGATGTGCACGGAGACGAGCACGGGATGGCCGTCTGCATGGCGACCACGTTCCAAAATCCGAGAAAGATTACACTGATGGAGGCTTCCACAAAGGATGACTCGTGATATTTCTTTAGCCTCGTGACTCATCGGTTTCAGACTCATAAGAAGTTCACTTAAGCCATCGTGACATCAGTTCCCTCGCGGCGATGACATCTTGCGGTAAAAGAGGATGATGATGAGTTTCAGAGGCAGAGAAGTGACGTATAAGTTGCAACATTTTAAATGTCTCATTTTGAAGTTTGTTTGGGATTTAATGTTCGGTACGAAAAACGACAAGCAGCGGGACGAACTGAGCGGCGACGGCATCGTCAAGGGCGACGTGGCCTTCGAGTGTCATTAGAAATATCCAGGAATTTAAATACATGTTTGAGTTGTTGCCGAGGCTGCTGGGAGCAATCACACACGGAGACGAGGTCGCTGACACGCGTGAACTTGAATGGAAAACATTTCAATTTCACACTTCGTCTGTCGTAAAAATGTATCTGACACCCCCCCCACACACACACACACCAACACACACAGGGAGGTGATGTCAGTCACTCACCGTTGCCTTCCAGATTATTTGAAGCGTAATCGAATGGGATGGAACGCGACACCTGAGCCAAAACTTTGCTTTCGGATCCACTTTGAAGGAGAAACCAAGTTCCTCGTTTTCAGAACGTTTTAGAGAATCTTCAGGAGTCGTTTATCTGCGTTGAAGAAGGAGGCGATCAGGTGGAAACCTCAGTTGCTAGAGATGTGAAGCCAAGGCTAAAGTGCCTTAAACTATGATTCTCTCTGCTGGACACCAGGGGGCGACTTCTCTCTGGAAGTCAATGAGAAAATGGTCCTACTTCTCTCTTGATGTATTATCTCAGTAAACATTGTAAACATGAGCTTATGGTCTCAATCTATAGATTCAAGTCTTCTTCAATCCAGCATGATGTTCATTTAGTTCATTATGGTCCATTTAGAGTCCACCAGACCAGAAAACAGGGGATGCTTCAGGGGACGGGCTTACCTGCTGATTGACAGGTCCATTTAGAGTCCAACAGACCAGTTCGCCACCGTTGCACGTTCATAACATCCTGAATGATTTCTAAAGGGAGTTAAATAAAACACCGCTTTTCCAAAATTAACTAGTAGATATATGAACGTTATTATAACAAAGCACATTTAATCAAAACAGCAAAGAAGCGTTTCTACAAACAAACAAACAAAGACTGTTATTCTGTCGGATGAATCCAATATGTGAACTTTTTCTTTAAGATGTGGTCCAACAGAGAGAAAAGAAACAATCCTTCCTATTTAAAGCAGAAACACACAATCCACCTTTAATCCGGATCCATCTGCTTCATGAATTGAGTGTTTGACTCCAGGCTACGAGCGGCTTGACCGCGCCGCCGTATCCTACGACAGCCTGTGCCGAGAGATCACGTTCGCCGGTTTTTGAATTTATCTGATCTTCTGATCCTGGACGAGTTTTAAACCGAGAGAGAGAGACCCTCAGGTTGTGTTCATAACGCCGGACGCCACTTCCCTTCCCCCTCGCCGGTTCATCGTTAAAGGAAAGAGCGAAGACTTCCAACTGAAGGTCATCAGACTTTACGCTGTTTTAAAAAACAAATAGTCAAGTTACTGAGGAACTTTTACCTGGTTACGAAAGTCGAAAATGGAAGGAAAGGAAACGAGAACATCAGCGAGAAGATGGCGTTTTTTTGAATGCTTGTCATTGGCACCACCGGGTCTGATTCTGGTGGGACAGACCCAGACCTACCCCCCTTTTGACCTGTAGTCAAACACCAGACTGTAATGCTGGACCCGCTCTAGGAAAGGAGGCACGGGAGGACCAGGACTCAGCAAACCCTTCTGAGGTAAAATGAGAGGTTTTCTAAAGGGAGTCCGGTGCTTGGAGACACTACCGCATTTTTCCACAGGGGTCGCCAAAATCAACGCCAAAATTACAGTTCTTTGTCAAAGCTTTTAATTTGTTTTAATTTGTCCAACATGTTTAATCACGTAATTATGAATACATTCATCCTCAAAACATGATTAAAGCTAAAAGTCTGCACTTTTACTTGATACAAATTCCTCTAATTCGAATGTGAAATGCTCGAGTGGAGAACAAAAAGATGTGTCCGACTACACATGAGCACACACACACACTCACATGATGAACCCCCGACACGTACAGTCTTTAAATACACAAACCACTCTAACACACTTACGGTGTGCGATGCCCCCCAGACTGTGTGTCCTGCTGCTGGTCGGACCTCCAGGCCTCATCAATATTGTAAACTGGTACTTAGCGGACAAAAGACAGCAAAGACCAGAGCAGAGGACACCTGGGGGCAGAGAGACAGCAAGACCGAGTGTGTGTGAGGTTGTTTATCCGTCTACCGCACTGTGTGTGTGTGTGTGTGTGGTGAGTGTGTGTGTGTGTGTGTGTGTGTGTGTGTGTGTCTGCAGCCGTCTGCATGAGTTTATTCTGATAGTTATGGTCATGTTTCGTGATGGTTCTTCCAGCGTTTTACACATCAAATAAACGGCTACGATCTGATAATAATAATAGGGTGAAATAAAGGTGAATGAAGCGGCATTAAGGGAAATAAAGGGGAATACAGAATAAAGAATAACAAAGGGGGGGAAGGAATGACGCGTAATGAAGAATAAAGGATAATAAAGAGGAATAAATGAGAATAAAGGGTAATAAATGGGAATAAAGGATAATAAAAGAATAAAGGATAATAAAGGATAATTAAAGTAGAATAAAGTAGAATAAAGAGTCATAAAGTAGAATAAAGGATAATAAAGTAGAATATAGGATAATAAAGTAGAATAAAGAGTCATGAAGAATAAATGATAATAAAGTAGAATAAAGGATAGTAAAGTAGAATATAGGATAATAAAGTAGAATAAAGAGTAATGAAGAATAAATGATAATAAAGTAGAATAAAAGATAATAAATTGGAATAAAGGATAATAAAGTACAACAAATGATAATAAAGTAGAAAAAGAGGAATAAAGTAGAATAAAAAGTAATAAAGTAGAATAAAGAGTCATAAAGTAGAATAAAGGATAGTAAAGTAGAATAAAGGATAATAAAGAGGAATAAATGAGAATAAAGTAGAAAAATAGGAATAAAGTAGAAAAAGAGTAATATAGTAGAATAAAGAGTAATAAAGTAGAACAAAGAGTCATAAAGTAGAATAAAGGATAGTAAAGTAGAATATAGGATAATAAATTAGAATAAAGAGTCATAAAGTAGAATAAAGGATAATAAAGAGGAATAAATGAGAATAAAGGTTAATAAATTGGAATAAAGGATAATAAAGTAGAAAAATAGGAATAAAGTAGAATAAAGAAGAATAAAGTAGAATAAAGAGTAATAAAGTAGAATATAGGATAATAAAGTAGAATAAAGAGTAATGAAGAATAAATGATAATAAAGTAGAATAAAGAGTCATAAAGTAGAATAAAGGATAATAAAGTAGAATATAGGATAATAAAGTAGAATAAAGAGTCATGAAGAATAAATGATAATAAAGTAGAATAAAGGATAGTAAAGTAGAATATAGGATAATAAAGTAGAATAAAGAGTAATGAAGAATAAATGATAATAAAGTAGAATAAAAGATAATAAATTGGAATAAAGGATAATAAAGTACAACAAATGATAATAAAGTAGAAAAAGAGGAATAAAGTAGAATAAAAAGTAATAAAGTAGAATAAAGAGTCATAAAGTAGAATAAAGGATAGTAAAGTAGAATAAAGGATAATAAAGAGGAATAAATGAGAATAAAGTAGAAAAATAGGAATAAAGTAGAAAAAGAGTAATATAGTAGAATAAAGAGTAATAAAGTAGAACAAAGAGTCATAAAGTAGAATAAAGGATAGTAAAGTAGAATATAGGATAATAAAGTAGAATAAAGAGTCATAAAGTAGAATAAAGGATAATAAAGAGGAATAAATGAGAATAAAGGTTAATAAATTGGAATAAAGGATAATAAAGTAGAAAAATAGGAATAAAGTAGAATAAAGAAGAATAAAGTAGAATAAAGAGTAATAAAGTAGAATATAGGATAATAAAGTAGAATAAAGAGTAATGAAGAATAAATGATAATAAAGTAGAATAAAGAGTCATAAAGTAGAATAAAGGATAGTAAAGTAGAATAAAGAGTAATGAAGAATACATGATAATAAAGTAGAATAAAGAGTAATAAAGTAGAATAAAGAGTCATAAAGTAGAATAAAGGATAGTAAAGTAGAGTGACGTGACGGACAGTCGAGGAGGTGACAGGAAGTGTTTACTTCCTCTGAATCCTGCCACTCAGCCTGTTTGTGTCCACAGCATCGGCTCAGTTAACAAAATCAATACGGCTGCATGTGTGTGAACGTGTCGTGAGGAGTGTCTGGGTGTGATGGGGGGGGGGGTCTCTGTGTGCATGCAGGTGAGAGAGTCGCTCCCAGGGCGGGACGTCCCTTTTCCCTCACATCAATTATTGAGGCGTCAGGACACACGGAGAGCTCCGTGGAGGGGGGTCAAAGGTCAGGAGACCACAACTCTGACGGTCTTTCAGGGGCCTCAGGGTCCCCCCCCTCACACACACACACACACACACACACATAGAGTCCATGTAGTGTGTATTAACACTCTCACACAGTGGAGGAGGTCAACAGAGACGTCTTCTTCCTGTAATCTGGCTGTAGTGATGTTTTCACAGTAACGAGTTGATTCTTCTAGTCATACTTTTATTTTCTTTTATTAAGTCTTCTATGTGAAAATGAGTCGACGACTCACTGATGAGATTTTTATTTTCTCATACAGGCTGGTGTGAAAGATGGTTCCAGTCCAGAACATCTACTCACATTTCACTTCATGTAAAACATCTAAAGCTTTAGAAAAATATCAATAGTTTGTGTTTTGCAGCGACATAAATGCAAATAAGTTGATAAGTAAGATAATACGGCCAGAACAACATGAAACTGTAAACTCACTTTTGGTGCATTAATTAAAGGCAACGTTCAAATAAAAAATTAAAGGTTTGATGTTTGTGACTTTAATTAGCGATCACAGACAATCCCACCTCACTGATGGAGGCGGGTTTACAGTGTTCCTGTTCAGTGACTGGCCGAGCTAAACGTCCATCTCCGACAAAAACACGAGAAACGTATCGTTTAACATCGTTATGTTCAGGAAACAAAAACTACTTGTTTAGTAAAAACATCGCGATTCGGCTTAAAAAGAAACTGAAACTAAAGTGCTTGGTTATGTTTACCGGAACTTTGTTCGGACATGAACCACGGTCTCTTGGGTGAAAGTCTTGTGTTGTTTGACCAGAACCCAGACCTCCTCCCGACATGGACCTCATGAGCTGATTCATCAACTAACGTTTGACTCTTCAAGAAAAACGTATTCAACGTCCGTTTCCTCCGATGCTGATTCGTCGTGTGAGAACGTCGTTTCCTGTTTTTCTGGATTTGAAGTGTTTTGGGTCCAGATCATGAAGGTTCTAGTTCTTCTTCCAATTTAAGGAGGCTCTTCTGGTCTTCTGGTCCCCCCCCCCCCCACACACTTAACCACCACCAGCTACATTAAAGGTAGGGACGGCTGATGCGTGGTGCGTGAAAGGGGGCGGGCGACCCAGCACCGTGTCTGGGGCCGGGGCCCGGCCTCATGAAATATTGAGGGGCGAGTGTCCCTTCCAGGAGCCGGTCTCGCTCAGTCTTGGGAGGAGGAGGAGGGAGGAGGAGGAGGAGGGAGGGAGGAGGAGGAGGGCCACATTAATATTTCAGACTGCAATCTCCTGCTTGACAAACCCTCCCACGTGATTGGGTAAAAAGCATTGCATTGCCTAGCAAGCCCCCCCCACCCATCCTCCCTATCACCCCTCTTCCTCCCTTCTCCTCTCTCCACATTTTCTCCCCCCCCCCCCCCCCCCCCCCCCCCGTCACCTCTTGCTTTTTAACCAGATCTGAAATCAAATCTGTTATCGTGTTGCCGAGGAATGATGTGGTGCTTTCCCCCCCCCCACGTTTGTCCAATGCCCCCCCCCCCCCCTCGCTGCAGGTCCTGCCGAATGAAGTGGCATCCATTTTTTATGAAGAGCAGGTTATCGTATTTAGTCAGATTAAAACAGGCGAGGAGGAAGAGGAAGAAAAAATAGAACCTTCCTCCCATTTTACCCTCGTCCTCCTCCTCCTCCCTTCACCATCTACTTTTCTCACTCAAAAACAACTCGACCCCCCCCCCCCCCCCCCCCATTAACCTGGTTATGTGTGCAGAGTGCTTTGCTGACCCTTTGCCAGGTGTGGCATCTCCTCAGTTTTTATCTGTGACTCATACTTGTTTTTCTTTTTATGTCTCTCTCTCTCTCTCTCCCTCTCTCTGTTATGTTATTTTGGTTTCTGCTCTATCAAAGCGATCCTTCTCCGATGTTTACAACCAGCTCATTTACTTCGGAGTGAACGGAACAACATTAAAAAAAAAAAAAAACCCTGTGTCACATTTTGTTAATATATATATATTTTTTTACAAATATCCTGACTCAGGGAAACATTAGACATAAGACTGAAATTTGCAGAGGAGGAAATTAAATTCTGCCGTAAATTATTCAATGACAGCAACCATCTCCCCACATCGGACGGCTCTTTGGTTTTAATACAACCGGCGAAAAAGTCACATTTTGTCGTATAATACGTAATAATAAAGATGAAGATGAAGCTACGATGTCTGTGTGTTTGGAACCAGGATGTTATGTTACTCACACTAATAACAGGTCTCTCACTCCTTCTTTCTCTTTAAAGTGAAAACCCAGGCAGCAACCTCCAGTTCTGAAAAAGTAAAGCCAATGCTGAAGTGCCTTTAAAGTGTCATTCTCTCTGCTGGCCATCAGGGGGCTCCTCTCTGATTGTTCCCTCCCTCCGACCTCGTCGGCCTCCCACCCAGCCACTCCTCTCATGAAAGCGATGCTGCCGACCGAGGGAGACTGGATAAATGCTTAAAGAGCAGCTGCCAGGATAGCTTACCCTCCTGTGGGAAGTGAAGGTGTGAGCGCTAAATATATATATAAAAAAGATCCACTCCTCCTGGAGTTCATCGCATGCCGGAGAGCACCCACACCGACACCCTCCCCCCCAGGAAGTACTGAAGGAAAAACCACCTCGAAAGCCTAAAAGCTGGATGAATTAATAACACTCAGCACTTTCGTCATTTCCTAAAACATTTAGGTGATCAGAGAGCAGGAATCCGAAAGCAGCTGAGAAAACCACCAGGATGTGACTTCTCTGGTTAAACCAATGTTGAGAAGTGAAGCCGAACATGAAGTGCCTTAGAGCTGCAGTCTCTCTGCTAGCCACCAGGGGGCGACCTCTCTCTGGTTGTATAGAAGTCTATGAGAAAATGGTCCTACTTCTGTCTTGATGTATTATCTCAGTAAACATTGTAAACATGAGTTTATGGTCTCAATCTCTAGTTTCAAGTCTTCTTCAATCCAGCATGATGTTCATTTAGTACATTATGGTCCATTTAGAGTCCACCAGACCAGAGAGCAGGGGATGCTTTAGGGGGCGGGGCTTACCTGCTGATTGACAGGTCTCTACCACGCTACTAATGCTATTTAGCTACTAAGATGAATTTAACACTTAGCTGTAAAGATGAACCTTGAATTATCCACCCGTCGCTCCTCCACTGTCCAAATATGGTCACTTCCTTCACTGGTTCCAAAAAGATCTAAGATGGAAAAAATGCCGAACATCTCTTAGGTGTCAGTTGGGGAAAACTATACAGTATCATTGTTTAACTTTATGTTTCAGTTCACAACATCCTTTTCAGAAACCACATCTGAAGTGTTGAACACGACATTTCCTTTGGCGAAACAAGGAATGAAAGTTTAAGATCGGAGAAAGAGACAGGATTCTCTTTGAGGACGTTATTGTTGTTTTTCCTTCCTCTCCTCCACTTTCCTTTTTGTCTACTCTTGTTATTTTCTTCATCTTGTCTTCATCCCCACAGCCTCCTTCAGCCCTCCTCCTCCTCCTCCTCTTCTACCTGTCTGCTGTCCGCTGTGGGAGGTTTCTGTTAAATGATTCAGGAGGCGGCAGACAGAACTGTAACATGGCAAAGCCAATGGCACGTAAAAACTAGCATGGCCAGCATGAAGCATCCTCCCGGGGTTAGAGGTGGAGGAGGAGGTGGAGGAGGTGGAGGAGGAGGAGATGAAGTAGAAAAAAAAGAGGCAAAGAAACCGAGAGAAGCAACAACGTCAGAGGCAAAGGTCACATGGTCGATGGAGGATGTCAAGCTAACACAAGAGAAACACCGCCTTCGTTATCAACAGGGCGGGTCAGAAACACAAAACCTTCATTAAGGAGACCCCTGTTCATGTCTTGTGTTGACTCTTTCTTTTACCAACTTATGTACTTGACTAAAACCAATTACTTATTTTAACTACAATCAAAGCGAACCACGTAGTTTTAATGCATAGGTAAACCAGCTTTGGAAGTTTATTTTGAAAATACCTTGCATTTAACAACCGGAAAGTGTGCATTTTCTGTGAACATGAACGTGTATTTTGAAAAGACGCCATGTATGTAATGACTGCAAACCTTTCACAGCCGTTGGATCGCCGAGAGGAACGAAGGAAACGAAGCAGCCTGATGAAGAGGAAGAGACAGAGTCGAGGGAGGAAGATGAAGGTGAGGAGAAGAAAGAAAAACACTGTTGACCCGAAACCTCTGAGCAAAGCACCAAGCTGCTGTGATCTGACACACACACACACACACACACACACACACTTTCTCTCTCCCTAGGTAACAGAAATCATGACTGTGTTCGTGCTCCGAGTCCAGCCATGCAGATGATGTGAGGAAGTAACTCGGGAACACACACACACACACACACAGATTCACACACACGCCAGTGAGTTTCCTAACGGCGGCGTTTTAAAGGACACGGCCGGAGGGACGGTCAGTGAGCAGGAATCAATGAGCAGCCGGGACTCCCGGTGTGACTGTGAGGCCGAGAGCCACATGAACTCATGTACGAGTGTGAGAGTGTGTGTGTGTGTGTGTGTGTGTGTGTGTGTTATTGTATATCACAATATCGCAGAAAGAAAACCCGACAGAGGTAGAAATGTCTCTGAAGGACGGGCAGTAGCAGACTAGCGCCCCCTTCCTACTAAGACAATGTTCCCATACAACTAAACTGCTCTTTGTTATTCTGTTTCCAGGGAAACATTATTTTCCAACGGTTTTAAACACGTGATTAACAAATAAAACACGCCACACAACTACTTGATTAGGATTCGTAAAAACGAAACATCATCATGGTCTCCGGGTTCTGAAAAGTGAAGCCAAAGCTAAAGTGCCTTACACTGTCATTTTCTCTACTGGCCATCAGGGGGCGACTCCCCTGGTCGCAAAAAATCCTCATTGGCTTTATGTGGAGGTTTAACAGCGATGCTAATTTCCTGTCGGAAGTCAAACGTACATTCAAGATTGGCCATTTTTTCCATCCAGCAGACACGGAGCAACATCGCAATCCATCACAACCGTCTCTAAAGTTGTGTTACGTCTACTTTCTTCGGCAGCTAGTTTTCACTTTAAACACATCACTGAATGAATTTCAAAATAAAAAAGATTGCGAGAAATGCCGTTATTAACCGAATGCAGCTGCACTTTCTGAAGAATTGTAAACACTTCCTGTTAATGAAATAGTGAACAAGTTGGGAGGACGGCGCAGCCTCGGCTCAATGCTGTCGGGTCTGGTCGTTTTGTATAAATATTAAATATGAATGCATCCATCACCACGTCAATACATGTGAGGTGTTTCTGCAGCTTCGGAGCGGACGGTCAGATGGTCGGAAAACAGCTGAAAACACAGAAATGTCTTCGTGAGCGGACAGAATTGTAGCTACGTAGCGAGGAAGCTACAAACAGTCACTTCAGTGGACATCGCAGGTAATGGCAGATGTCTCTGGACGGACGGTTCAGACAATTTTCCCAAGATGCAGTGCGGGACAGCATGCAATTATTTTCCAACGCATGAACACGTTACAATCTTTGGTTTTCAGATAGTTTTCGAGTTCTGGAATGGTGTTGATCATGAATCACAAAGTCAATACTTTTATTGGGAGTTTCATCTGGACAAGAAGTTTCAGGTTTTTTTGACAGTTTTGAACTTGTTGGAATATCAAAGTCTCACAACGACCTGATTGAGTTTCCAGACAGATTTAACTCCTTATTGTTGTTTTATTTTTGTACCACTAACAAACATGTGTAACAGACCACATAACCCAACCCCCACATAATCAGTTCATCGAGATCTGATGTGTGAGAGACGCGACGCCGCGGAGGTGCGCTGGTTTTATTTACTTTCACAGTTGCAACAATCAGACTCAGAAAAGGAGTTTATTGCTTAATTGCACACAATTAAAGAGAATAAATACTAAAGCAAAGTTCTACAGAAGAACATGAATAGAAAGAATTGAAATGAAATGAAAAAGACACTATGTACAATTTGACAGTGTTGTGTAAAAGTGTGTAGTATGGACATGCATGTGTTTTGTTGTGTTTTTCATCGGGGTCCGGGGTCATCGAGCCCCCCCTCTGACCACCGTTAACTTTCTGCCTTCCACTAAAAAACCCGGTGGAAACCTGGAGGTAAGATGTTTTTACTCCCCCACCACTCAGGACCAGATTACTCCATTAATGGACCTACCCGCCTGCCCCCCCACCAACACTCTTACAGTACTCTTCCAGCTAGTGAATTATGAATGGAGGGGGCCCTTGTTTTTCTGCCACTGGCCAGCCCTGGCGTCCACTCAGTGCACTCTACTGTACATGCACACATCACATTTAAACAGCGAGCGGGCGGTGATGTGGGGGGGTATCGGATCGGATCGATGGAGATAAAGTTTTGGGGTGTGAGAGACGCGTTTTATGACTTTGAACGCCATGGTGTTCGCCATGTTTTACCAAAAAGGCAGAAGCTCATTCAGGAGTCTGCAGAGACCAGACCAGGACTTCATACAGTTTAAATCATAATAAAGGATTATTTTTATGTATGTTTATTTATCTTGAAAGGGATCGGATTGGTGTTGATGGACGTTAGTTTTCCGCATTTGGATTAAAGTATTTCGACGACATCAGGCTGCAGAATTAAAGTTAGAAACCTCCAACGTCTCAGTTGGTCTGAAAATGACATCATTTGTAACCATGGTGTTCACAGAAGGGGCAAACTGGCCTTCAAAGGTTTTGCTGCCGAGTGCAAAGATCCATGTAAAAGTATAAATGTTGCTCCGACAACAAGAAGAAAGAAGAAAGTGGAGAGAAAAGAATAAAAGCTAAAAAAAAAGATTTAACATGATTTAATATCCTGCTCTCTCAGAGTATCTGCAATATAATAATAAACTTTATTTATATAGCACCTTGAAAAACAAAAGTTTAAAAAAGCGCTTTGACAGACAAAGCAAAAGCACAAACATAAGTATATGTATGTAAATGTATATATACAGAAACACATCTTTATGATAGTGTAATAAAATAATAAAGGACACATTTAAAGGACAGTTACAACATCAAATTAATAAAAATGAAATTAATGTTTATTATCTTAAAGAAGAAAATTAAAAAATAGAAGACATCACAAAAAAATGGTTGAAATTAGATTTAAAATAAGGTTCATTTACATAGAAAGGAGACAATTTGGCACCAAATTGTTGCACAGAAGCACTGCTGCCCCCCTCATTAGAGCTGTGCAGGTGTGCTGCATTGCTGGTTGCTGAGTTGCTCAACGAGGTGCAGCTTGGTCTTCTGAGGAGGGAGAACTTAAAAAGCTCAGCAGCAGCAGAGTCCGAGGGAACAAGCTCCTGGCAGACGTGGTCATGCAGTTGAAATGAATGAAGAAATGTGTACGCGGTGCTTTCATGTCACTTTCACGCTGAACAACGAACAAAACAAAACACCGAGTCGGGTTTAAAAGAAAGTTACTTTTACTACGTTTGAAATATATATCTGCAAAACTCTTTACTTAGGATTTAATGCATTTGAGGTGATTTTTTTATTATTATTTATATGACGTGAGTTTCAGTTAGCCTTGCAATGAAACAGCCAGTAGAAATATCCTTCAGAGATCTTCAATCTGGGACCCCTAGTGGGTCCACAGCGTTCCTGCAGGGGTCGGCAAAATTTTTGATCCCAACCTTTTTTTCTTCCAAAAATATGGAAATATGTCCAAAAATCTCTCCATCCAACACGAATACAACCTATAATAAAGGCAAATATACATAAATAAATAGTCCTGTTTGATATGATGTTGAGAAGTTGAGATAAAATAGAATTAAAATATAAATCAACAATTATTATTTTAATATCTTAGCATTTTTAACATACATTATTACAAAGTACTGTTTTACATGGAACTATAGGCTGCACTACACATTATTATTGTTTAATAAGGAACACATTTTTATATGATATGTGATAGGGGGTCCCTCCACCAGGTCTCTCTAGGCCTAAAGAAGTTGTACTTCTACTTGAGGAAGTCTCTACTTAGGAGCAACATTGAGGTCGGGCTTTAAATAACTACGTTATTTATCTGGTCGGACGTAGAGAACTCAATAAGCCGGCTCCTCATTGGACGACATCACAATGTTTCATGTGACTCGACACGTCCTCCGCTAACGAGGCCTCCGCAGTGCTAATGATGAGCCGCGGCCCTAATTACCCTCGTTAGAGGGACTTTCAAAGTGTTTACATTAGCTTAATTAGCAGTCGCTATGTAGCGTGCACACACACACACACACACACACACACGCACATGCATGCGTTTAAAAAACGTGCACGTTCCTGGTTCCTCGTAGAGCAGGCCCTCGAGCCTCGACGAAAGAAGAGCTGCTGGTTTAATAAAGTTAAATGCCGCTGTGTAAATATGTTTCCAGGGAATAATCAAGATTTAATTTAGCTGCTAATCTACAGTCGCCGCGGCAACCGGCCGCCTCCCCCCCGAAGTGATTTGAGAGGGAAAGAAGAAGAAGAGTTGGAAACCCTTACGAGGAAATAGTGCAGAAATCCCCATCAGAGGTTTCTTCTTCTGTACATTTGTGGAATTACAATCAGGCAGAAGTCTGAGAGATGTTGAGGGTTTTATCGCCCGCAGAAATGCGTCTCGCTGCCTCGTTAACGCAGCAAAGTTGATGCAATCGCTTATTAAGTCAGTCAACAGACTTTATCAATGCCACGATCCATTAATGGATGACGGCCGGCAGCACAAAGCTGCAGAGGGAAAAAAAGGCTTCACACATAAGATTTGGTGTATTTTTCATCTTCTTGTGTTTTTGTATTTACTTATGAGAACGAGGGGAAAATAAATAAATGGTTTTGATTTCTGTGTAAAGAAGTCTCCTTTTTTTATTCTGGATAAAACAAAGCAGGATTTAATCCTTTTTCACATCACAAACGAGCTGATTTATGACTCATAGTGATTTTACAAAAACTCAATGATTTTTAACCTTTGGATAAAAATTAATTGTCATGAAAACGTATTAAATTAAACAAAAAGTATCGATATTCATATCAGCCCAGTTTTATTTTCCATCGGATTGAAAACCACATTTTAGACCCCCCCAGTGGACAATAATGATAATGACGTGTTTTGCTGTGGAAGACGTTACAAATTGCACCTTTTAATAAAAGTTGTTCAAACCGACCTGTGTGGCATTCTGATTGGTCGGCGTCGTAATGGGATTAATGACTACGCTGGTAACTAATTAGCATAACGCGGTCGGTGTTCGGTTGATTCATGGCTCCTGGAGGGTGGCTGGTTGCTTAGGAATGCAGAAATCAAAGAGTGTGTGTGTGTGTGTGTGTGTGTGTGTGTGTGTGTGTGTGTGTGTGTGTAGCTCCTCAGAAGGACTCGGTGGGAAGGAGAGTGCAGCGTTGCCAGGGAGGTGATGCAGGGAGGGATGAAGAGATGAAGGTGAGGATGAAGATCCAAACGCTGCAAGAAATGAGGGTAAAACGGCCGAGAGGGATTTCACTCATCGGCTCATTTTTCCCCCAAAAATGTGTTTTTTTCCCGTGAAATGATCGGACATGCCCGGACGGATGAATAAAGTTTTTCAGAATAGCATTTGTATTTCCTGTTTGGACTCAGATTGAAATCTGTCCTCGTTAGTTCCTTCAGGTGTTGCTACATTATGCTACATTATGCTACATTATGCTACATTGCATCCTCATGTTTTTGATTGGCTAAATATCAACAGCAACACAAATGACATTTAATTGATTGATTGTTATAAAAACATGAAGGTTTGATTAAAGGAAACCATGTTTTATTGTCTTCATATTTCAACTCAAAACCCAAACAAAGACTACTTATTTGCCTTCCCTCTGGCTCTCAATGACCTTTGATCTGTGAGCACCAGCGCCCCCTGGTGGCCAAAATAGCCAAAATGACTCTGAAAAGGGCCAAAATAACCACAAGCACACAAAAAAACCCAAACAACCCCCTACAGACCCCCAAAAACAAGGAAATGATATGAAGTGTGTCTTATATGTAGGAGGCTGTAGGCCCCCTCATGTCTGGATCCGGGCCCCCCTCATGTCTGGATCCGGGGCCCCGGTCCTCCCGTAAGGGACCCGGCAGTCACACATGAAGACTCTCGGACTCAACCCGCTAAAAACACCTCGCTTCACACGTCGCCATTTCTTGCAGCGCCGCCCGCGGTGAAGAGGCCGGGGGCTTCATTAGAGAGATCTGGAGGCCGACCCCATCAGCCCGGGGGCAACACAGGGGGGGGGGGGCAACACAGGAGGAGCGAGGGGGGGCAACGCCCGCCTCTCCACTGGAGACGGGGCCGGGGCTCCCCTGGGCTCCCAGGGACCGACCTCCTGCTTCTGTGGATGGGCCAGAAAATCAACGGCGTTCCCCTTTGAACAACCTCCTCCTCCTCGTCTTCCTCCTCCGTCTCTCCTCTCGTTCGCCCCTCGCTCCCTCTCTCTGTGGGCCCTAATGAATCATTCATTTAACCCCTCCACCACCTCCAACACCACCCACCACCCATCCACCACCTCCACACACTCCTCTTCTTCTGCTGTTTCGCTGCAGAGTGGAGGGGAAGTGGAAGAAGAGCGGCTTGGCGGCGGCTTGGCGGCGGCTTGGCGGCGGCAGCGGCGTCAAACAGGAAACAACAAAGGGAGGAACAAACGGCCTTTTGTGTCGCCGATCCCTCCGTGTATCCCATTAAAGCCAATGTTTGACAAATTACTTTACACAGCTTGAATGTTGATTTGCCATGTGTGTGTGTGTGTGTGTGTGTGTGTGTGACACACTCTCTCTCTGTGAGGCGCTAATGAGGGCAAGATGGTAGAAAAAGCCCCTTTTTAAATGAGGTGTAGCGCCGCAGAAGCAGGACGGATGAAAATCAATTACAGCTCCTTATTATCTCCAAGAGTCGTTAATTTAATGGAATAATTGGTCGGGACACGAACGAGCTAATTGCCATGATGAAACCAAATCTCCGACATGAAAGAGGAAGTAAGTGAGTTGAGATGGCGCACTTGAAAGGCCGGGCGAGGGTCTGGGGACAGTTTCTAAAAAAGACGGGGTTTATATTCTGGTGGGGTTTTTCTTTTTTTTCTTTTTTTTCCCTGAGCTCCGCCTCGCAGGCAAAAACAGGCCGGATCTGGATCGGAGATCTCTCTCAACTCGGGAGGAGAGGAGGAGGAGAAGAGGAGGAGGAGGAGAGGAGGAGAGAGAGGAGGAGAGGAGGATGAGGAGAGGAGGAGGGAGAGGAGGAGAGGAGGAGGAGGAGGAGGGAGAGGAGGAGAGGAAGAAGAGGAGGAGGAGGAGGGATGAGGGCAGAGTTTGTGTCGGAGGCTTTTTGGGGACAATAGCAAAAAAATATATATTTGACATAATTATGAGAAATGTTGAAACTGAAAGTGGATGTACGAGAGGAGAAGCTGTTTTACTTTTTATTCGACTATAAACTAAATGATGAAACACATTAATGCTGCTGTGAATATTGAATATTTCTTATAAAAATGCCATTGACCGTTTTAAATTAGCACTAAAAAAACATTTGCACGATTCAGCTAGTTAGGTGGCTAACGTCAACTTGCTAACCCCAGCATGCTAACCCCAGCAGGCTAACGTTAGCATGCTATCCCCAGCATGCTAACGTTACACTGCGACCTGTGTGGAGGAACCAGGCTCGTCTTATTTGTGCTTTTACTTGAGTAAAGGAGTACTTCTACTTTGACCAGAGTATTTGTTCTTCTACTGCTATGGGTCCTGGTCTACGGGTCCTGGTGGCCCTAGTTTACTCTGCGTTTGGCGGCGACATCAGAGAGACTGGAGACACAACGGCCTTGTCTCCGGAGAAAGAGAAGAAGACGAGTTGGAGGCCAAGTGGCAGCACTTCACAAATCAAAGATCTCCTGAGCGGCATGCCAGCCCCCTCCTCCCCCCCGGACCAGAAAAACACATTTCTAACAGACAGACTTCTTTTTCTTTTGAAGAAAGAATGAGAAGGATGACCGCCATCTGTTCGTCTGCAGCGTTTTCCTGCAGCAGTTGCATCGGCGTTGAGGTTTGAGTCTGATTCCGATCCACCTGATCGCCGTGGCGACGCCGCCCGGGCCCGAAGCAAAGCGTGCAAATTCCAAATAGAACGAAAAGTGAGAAACTGTCCCTCGCTAGCGTCGCTGCTTTCCGGAAGAAGTTTTTTTCTCGTGATTGATGTGTGTTTTCCCTGCTTTTGATCAGTGATTATCTGCGATAAATAATTTAAAAAAGTGCTAAAAAGTTAATAAAGACTTGGAAAATGTTTCCAACGTGGACGTCTGCTGAGACGAGAGCGGGAGAGGTTTGATGGACGTGAAGGACGGGCCGGTGGCGTGGACAGAGGGTCGGGGGAGTTTACCCGAAAAACAAACGATAAGAAAGTGGACGGAGGAGGAGGAGGAGCGACGTTGTAGGAGGAGAGGTGTAGCAGAACGGCCGAGGGGAACCCGCCCCCCTAATTGGTACTTAAACACCCGCGCAGAGCCGAACTGTTGCTATCATAAGAAATTGATGAATTAACTGAGCGAGGCAGAGAGAGAGAGGGAGAGGGTTCTGAATCTTTTAAGAGGATAACTTACTTGGGCAAAACAGCTGTTTATGCATTATTTGTGCGGCGAGCCATTTACCGCCGTTTAGGATGAAAACCTCGGTTCCCGGCTGCAGGAGTCGCCCGGGGGGACGCAGGAGGCTTTTTAATATATTTTCGGGGAGGGACCCGGCGGCCCATCAGTCACTGATAAGAAAGGATGAAAAATTAATTTGCTGGTAGTTTCGTTTTAGAGACTCAGACTCTCGATTAAGTGACAAACAGGCGAGCAGGGATTCAGGCGGGTGGTGGGGGGGTGCATAGATGGATGGATGGATGGATGGATGGACGGGCGGATGGGTGGATGTTTTGTGTGCAAGAGAAGCTGTTAGAAGTGAGGAAGTCCACGTAACACAGGTTTGACGGGTCAAACAAACACAGGACTTTCACCCAGGAGACCGCTGTGCATGTCCCACGTTGACTTATCTCACTGTACTCGTGTGAGGTAACATCTGTACCTCACTAATCCTACAATGTTTTACCAAAGTAGTTAGTAAACTTATGTTGGAGGTTTTATTTTGAAAGGACACGGTGTGGATGAAACTAGTGCAAACTATAAACATGGACATTTATTTTGAAAATTAAATGAATGAAAAAGTCCCTAACTGATGCCGGATGTCTGATGCCGGGTCAAGTCGGAGTTATCAAACCAGGTTCGTCCTCGACCGTGGGGGCTGTTCGGGCGGTAAGGAGGTGCTGCATGTGATCTGGGTAACGGTGGAATCGGGTCTCAGAGAGACAGAAACCCGGTTTTCATCAGATCTCTGACGCAGGAAACCAACCTCGGATTCGGAAGAACACAACGGCATCGAACATGCGGGTTAATGGCTGGAAGCTGCAGGGTTCCCAGACCAGGACCTGGTGAGGTGTGTGGGCGGAGAGGCTTGATGGATGGATGATGATGGCCTCCTTAAACGCCGTCCGTCATCACAGCTTCGCTTTGATGACTTCAAAGAATGCCTTGAAGTCGACGCCGGAGGAATCACACGAAACTTCACGCCGCCGCCGCCGCCTGTCACTCAAGTCCAGACGGACCACGAGAGCCTCAGCCCGCCATCGGAGCTGAGACTAAAATGTTCATCACTATTGGTATTGCAATTTATTGCATTTCTTAAATATATATATACATATAAATTCCAATAATGTTATAATATTATAGTATTTTTTAGCTTGGATTTTTAAAACCAGGCTAGTGATGAGATTTATAATTATTGACGATAGGAATTCACCACATTCAACATATAAGATGTACGGGTGTAGAGAGTTGTCTGTCTGTCTGCCTGTCTACCAGGTGTGTGTGTGTGTGTGTGTGTGTGTGTGGTTCCACCCCTCCTGTTTCTGTCACCTGCCCTCTCATCCTCTACTCCTCCCGCTGTCATCCCCTCCTGTTGCCGCGGCGACTGCCTGGGGGCGACAGACTCCTCCGTGTCATGTCGGCCGGCTGTGATGCTGATCGGCCCTGATGGAGTCAGCTTTGTCCCCGTTTGTTCACCTAAAGCACCGACGAGGGAAGGAGGCGCGCTTCACATCGCCACGGCGATGGATACCTTTCATCGTCCGTTCTGAGGGAAACCTCACAACTTCCTGTTTTCTACCATGTTTTCTCATTTCTGAGTGACGATCAGTTATCGCTGTAATACTACGACGGCGTTTTAGGGCCACGTAGTAAAAACAAAGAAATGGAGCTGAGGGGGGGGGGGGGTGCTAACAACCGGCATCTATGCTAGCTAACTTCCCATGAATGTACATTTATATTTCTAATGAATCCATCCTAACGTGTGACGACGCCTCGTTAAGGTCCTTAGGGTGATGATGTTGATGGTTATTGTTGGTTTTATTTATATGAGGACAAATTGTCATCTTATGGGTGTTTATTGATTGGGTTGTTGGGCTAAGATGCTAGCGGTAGCTTTCACTTGTCATAGCCAATATATAAACAAGTTGCTTGCCGTTGCTGACAAGTCTATATTTCTTTGAATATTGCCCCCTCTCTTGGCTCCGTTTTTTTCTTCTTCTTTTTTTTCCCTACAAAAGAAACAAGCATGAAACAAAACACATTGAGACCCAGAAAATATTGTGGAAGTTTGCTCAACATTTCAAGACTACGTGAGACTTTTTCATAACGTTGTAATAAAAGTATGTATCTGGTATCTTTCTCACCAAACAGCATTGATTTTGTCATCATCTATTTCCTGTTTGACCTTTTTACTCCATGTCTCTGTACCAACGGGTCAAACACACGACTTTCACCCAGGAGACCAGCATCCGAGTCCCAAAGTTTTACTCATTGTAATCCGGTCGGACAGATGAATGGATCCCAATGAGAGGGGGGTCCTGATGGAGAAGGAGGGGGGCTCCTGATGGAGGAGGGGGGACTCCTTCTTTCCCGGGCCGATCATCATCATCATCATCATTCAGACCCGGGCGCTCGCCGTGATTAGCCGGTAATGTATTCTGCGGTGCGATTGAGAGGAAGTGGAGCCCGGAGATGGAAATGTGTTTAAATGTCAGAGGGAAGGTTTCGGTTCTCATCAACCTTTGGTCACCCGGCCGCTTTGAATATTCTTATTGCCGTCATGTATTAATAATGAGAGTTGAAAAGTAAGTAAAATTTAACCTTCGCCGTACCTGAGGAAACTATGAATATTAACGAGGCCTATTATGTGTACCTGATCTGAAAGAATTTTAACCCCCGCGCCTGCTCACTCGCCCTCCCCTCTCTCTCTCTCTCTCTCTCTATTCCACACATTTCCTCTCGATCCTCTTCCTGTCTTCCTTCTCATTTCACCCGTCTCACTCTCTCCCTTGTCCTGTCTGTCCTCATCCCGATCGTCCTCTTTCTACGACAGCGTATCAGGGTTTTTCTCCGTTTGTTAGAAAAACAAACGGAGCCGAGATTATATTTATATGAGGCCAACTTGTCATCTTGTAGGTGTTTATAGATTGGGGCGGTTGGGCTAAGATGCTAGCGGTAGCTTTCACTTGTTGTCATAGCAACGGCAAACATCTGGCGTAGCAGGAACAAAGCAACTTGTTTATCCATCCATCGTCTACCACTTATCCTGTATTCAGGGTCGCCAGCTGACACGAGGCGAAGGTAGAGTTCACCTGGACAGGTAACCAGTCTATCACAGGGAGACATGTAGAGACAGACAGGTAACCAGTCTATCACAAGGAGACATGTAGAGACAGACAGGTAACCAGTCTATCACAAGGAGACATGTAGAGACAGACAGGTAACCAGTCTATCACAGGGAGACATGTAGAGACAGACAGGTAACCAGTCTATCACAGGGAGACATGTAGAGACAGACAGGTAACCAGTCTATCACAGGGCTAACATGTAGAGACAGACAGGTAACCAGTCTATCACAGGGAGACATGTAGAGACAGACAGGTAACCAGTCTATCACAGGGAGACATGTAGAGAAAAACAGGTAACCAGTCTATCACAGGGAGACATGTAGAGACAGACAGGTAACCAGCCTATCATAGGGAGACATGTAGAGACAGACAGGTAACCAGTCTATCACAGGGAGACATGTAGAGACAGACAGGTAACCAGTCTATCACAGGGCTGACATGTAGAGACAGACAGGTAACCAGTCTATCACAGGGAGACATGTAGAGACAGACAGGTAACCAGTCTATCAAAGGGGGATATGTAGAGACAGACAGGTCACCAGTCTATCACAGGGAGACATGTAGAGACAGACCGGTAACCAGTCTATCAAAGGGAGACATGTAGAGACAGACAGGTAACCAGTCTATCACAGGGAGACATGTAGAGACAGACAGGTAACCAGTCTATCACAGGGAGACATGTAGAGACAGACAGGTAACCAGTATATCAAAGGGAGACATGTAGAGACAGACAGGTAACCAGTCTATCAAAGGGGGATATGTAGAGACAGACAGGTCACCAGTCTATCACAGGGAGACATGTAGAGACAGACAGGTAACCAGTCTATCACAGGGCTGACATGTAGAGACAGACAGGTAACCAGTCTATCAAAGGGAGACATGTAGAGACAGACAGGTAACCAGTCTATCACAGGGAGACATGTAGAGACAGACAGGTAACCAGTCTATCAAAGGGAGACATGTAGAGACAGACAGGTAACCAGTCTATCACAGGGAGACATGTAGAGACAGACAGGTAACCAGTCTATCACAGGGAGACATGTAGAGACAGACAGGTAACCAGTCTATCAAAGGGAGACATGTAGAGACAGACAGGTCACCAGTCTATCACAGGGAGACATGTAGAGACAGACAGGTCACCAGTCTATCACAAGGAGACATATAGAGACAGACAGGTAACCAGTCTATCACAGGGAGACATGTAGAGACAGACAGGTCACCAGTCTATCACAGGGAGACATGTAGAGACAGACAGGTCACCAGTCTCTCTGAATATTGCCCCCCTGTCGGCTCCGTTTATTTTTACGCCGTTGAACCAATCAGACCTGAGCTCCGATCCACTATGATTTCCTTGTTGAGGCCACAATGATCACCTTAAGACCAGGATCCAGATCGGAGCAGGATCTGGTCCCAGTCACTTGTGTTGCTCAATCTCTCTCCCTCCATACTCCCGTCTCCCCCCGTCCCCCCGTCTCTCCTCTCGTCTCTCCTCTCGTCTCTCCCCCCGTCCTCCCATCAGGAGGGGGGAGGAGGCTGTTTACCATGCAGAGATGATGTTTGCATAGATCAGGCCAAAGTGGGACGTGTGGAGGGGGGGGGGGGGGTACTCTCTGGATTAAGGCTTGATCAAGGCGCCATCAACAACACACACACACACACACACTTCCACTTCCCATGGGGGCCTGGGGTTTTCAGGGTCCCCCCCCATTAACACATCTATCTGCAATGGACAACAAAGACGGAGATGTTTGCTGAAAGTCTCTCTTCTTACTGTCACTGATCCCGACACTTGACATCACACAAACCGTGTGTGTGTGTCGGTTTGCCCACTTATCTGAGTATTTGCGTCGGGGGGGGGGGCGACGTTGATGTCGTTGCTGCTGCAGCAAAAAATATCCTTCTTAAAAAGACAGAAAGCTTTAATGCAATGCTTCCTGTTCCTCCATCAATCAATTCATCAGTGTTGGATTCAGGGAAACTTAATAGATAATTTGGTGTCTGTGGTGACTGAATCTGACGGGTCACAGAATTTGGTGTACTTTGCTCCCTGCTGATAATAGCCCCGTTTATAAAACTATATAATATAAATATCTTGTGAATACTCCCTCCGTCCTCTCCGTCTCTCCCAGCTGATGTCCCTCGGCCCGCCGCTCGCTGTGAACTCTGGGTAAGCCGTAACAGCCGACTCTGATTAGCTCTTCTTATTGATCGGGAGGAGAGAGTCCGAGCCGAGCCGCTCTCATTAGCGCTGGATAAAGTCATAATCCAGCGAGCTGCCTCTCCACGTCGGCTTCACTCCCGACATCCTCGTTCATTCGTAACGAGACTTCTTTTTGGAAAAACCTCCATCAAAACAAAGAGTTTTCTTTTTACGCCTTTGGACTGATAATAATAATGATAATAATAAGCCCAAATGGAAAATCCACAGAGATTCAAGTGTTACAGGACTTTCACCCAGTAGACCGCTGTTCGTGTCCCGTAGTGAAACCACGTTAATGTTGGTTTCACTACTCGTTTAATGTTTTGTTGCCGGAGTGAAACTACGTTTGTTTTTTTCTGATAAGACCACGTGATTTGATCAGCTGACCACCTCCTCCGGCTCTGATGATGTCATTGGTTGGTGGCAAGCTGATGTAAAAAAGCATCATATTTTGTTTTTCACGAAGAAAATGATTTTGGATTTTGATATAAAAAAAATCTGAAGGTATTCACATTTTTTGGCATCTTCTTTTGTACCTTAAAGGGATGAAAGGTTTTGAAACTGCTGCTGATTCTTCGGAATTATTTCCTATGAAATGTTTACGTAAATAAAACATTTTTATAAACAGATTGTTTGAGCATTCCGACAGACACAAACAGCAACTTTCCATCATCCCGTCTGACGCCGTTTAATGTCGACCTGTCAATCATCCTCTCGGTGATTCTGCTCATCACTCCTCCTTCCTACTGGTGGAAACCCCCCCTCCCCTCCTCCACCTCCTCCTCAAGCCCTCCACACCAGGTCCGCTCTATTATCGATCTCTCCGGTGTGATGGAGGTGGGAGGTGCGTTCACAATGCGGTGGGGGTCCGGCTGCATCTTTCAGAGGGCCGATCGATGCCGACTCCTTTTCTCCCCTTCAAAGCTTCTCGTTCACACAAACAGGGAGGAGGAGGAGGAGGATGGGTGAGGAGGGGGAAGGAGGTGGAGGAAGAGGAGGAGGAGAGTGAGTGACAAGAAGAGTTCTTTTTCTTACTGTTTCACTCCCTCGCCTCCTCTTATATCCTCTCTGGACCCGTCACCCGGCCTCAGGGTCAATGGGGGGAGAGAGAGAGGGAGGACAGGAAGGAGGGAGGAAAGGAGGGAGGAAAGGAGGGAGAAAGGGTAAAGAAAAGTTGCATTGAAGGGAAGAAAGAAATGCAACAATGGAAGATTAACACAATGTAACATAAACACAATGGAACATAAACACAACGTAACGCAATGACATAACAATACAGCAATACAACTTGTATCGTTACATTGTATCATACAATGAAACGATACAACGTAACGATACAACGTAACGATACAACGTAACGATACAACGTAACGATACAACGTAACGATACAATGTAGCGATACAACGTAGCGATACAACGTAGCGATACAACGTAGCGATACAACGTAGCGATACAACGTAACGATACAATGTAACGATACAATGTAACGATACAACGTAACGATACAACGTAACGATACAATGAAACTAGCATGCCTTCATGGACTTTCTTGCTAATTATTTTTACCGTCTAATCTACCACATTAAAAATTTCTCCAAATTAAAAAAAAGACGACATTCAACGAATCTGCGGTTTGATGCTAGATGTCGTTGGATGGTTCACGTTATGTTCCTTTTAGGGAAACGTATTTTGTCATGGAATGTTTGCTTTTGTCACTTCAAACACAATCAAACATGTTTCCGATGAGACAAACCTTTTTTGTTTGAGATAGTGTTCTGTGTATTGGTAGTTTGGGGTAGACTTGGGGGTTTTATAACCTCTACTTCTTCCAGTGGAACAGAAACATTATTGAATCAACTCTTCAAAGGGTTTTTCTCATAAAAACGTGGAAAAAGTCAAATTTTTTGCTGTTGTGAAAAAGTGTTAAATATGTAATTTGTCAGGTCAGCTGATTTAATTGAAAACATATTTCAGAGATATTAAACATCGAGACCAGGACTGGGATTTGTTAGGTTAAACGACATCCATTAACAAACAGGGACTGTACGGTGTCCTCGGGGGGGGGGGGGGGGGGTGGCGTCCGGGATCAAACACACCGACGTTGCTTTACGTTTGACAGCTTCTGTCCTTGTCGGAGGACTTTTATTGAACATCACGGTGGCGTCGGTGGGAAAAAAACGTACAACAGCACAAAGTTTCCTTGAGAGCTCGGCATCGCGGCGTCCTTCGGCTCCGGGGCGTCGGACGCAATTACGTTTTGGCGATATCTCTTCCTTTCTTTTCGGCAAGAGGTTTCTCGCTAATTTGATGCTCTGGCAAAGGAAGATCGTTGGCTTTAATACAAATCATGTTTCAATCGTTACTTGAAGACCTTAAGCCCCGCGCCGGCTCTCTGGAGGCGCCGCGGTAATGAGGCCTGCTGGGATTTCAATCATTTTTACATCTGTTGAAAAATAAGGAGAAAAGAGACGAGGAAAAACAGAGAAAAGAGAAAAATCAACTCCCCCCTCCTCCCCGTCTTACTCTGTCGGAGAAAAAAAATATGTTTTGAGGATTGATAATGAAAAAAATATATAAAGAGATTTTTTTTTCTTCTACTTTTGTGTTCTGGAAATTCTCCGGCCTTGAAATCTCTCAGCGCTGCACCTCGATGCTTAAAAACTCCCCCAACAATATGTGAAGCCCTCGACCCCCCCCCCCCCCGCTGCAAAATAAATAAATCTTTCTGATATTACATTTCAGACACCTCTTTATTACTCTTTCTGTCCTCTCGTGTTTCATGCTGTTGTTCCTCTCTGGACGCCAGCCGTCTTTTTTATTCCCGCTTTAATTCCGTCTAATTACGGAGACAACAAAACACGCAGCTTTAAAAAGTATCTCAGAAAAAAAGAAAAGATAAATCGATCGAGTCTGAGAGGCCGAAGCCGAAGGCTCGTTCCTCGTTCTAAGATCTGCTTTGTGATTGAATTGACAGAAATAAAATTTACTTGATTTTTTGAGGGACGTTTGACTTTCCAGGAAACGTCGCAGTGTAGTCGCCGCGCTTGCGCTAGTGTTAAAATGTAAAAATGTATAATTTTCTACAGCTTGTTACGCAATACTAGCTTTGTGACGACTGCTAGCCAAACGTAACGTTTTTTTCTATACGTTATTTTTTTTAGGTTTTTTGCGACAGTGCAGTAGTCTGCTTTACATTAACATTATTTGACTAGATTTGTCAAATGTCAACTTTTCTTTCTATAACATCTCATCGATGGCTTATCAGTTTGCATGAGACAAGAGGTCATTTTCTGGCTTTTACTCTTCACAATATTCCCATTTAAATCTCGTTCGCCCTCCCGGAGGTGCTCCGATGCGCCGATGCCGGGGGGCCGGGGTATGGACCCGGAGGCCCCGTTAGTCGGGTCAGACCGTCCCAAGTGATGAGAAACTCCTCAGAAATCTCCATGGCTAAGCAGCTGTGAGGGTTATCGGAAGTGTTGCAGCGCTGATGTAACGGTTACAGAGTCGAGGTCCACACGGTCCGGCATGAGAAACTCAACATTTCACTTTTACTTTCAAATACCTGGATTTGTTTTTTGTTGTTTTGATCAGTTTAAATATATTAGCCTTCATGCTACTGAGTTAACCCTTTGTGCTAACTTTACTAGGTTAGCCTCTGTGCTAACTTTATGAGTTTAGCCTCTGTGCTAACTTTACTGGGTTAGCCTCTGTGCTAACTTTAAGAGTTTAGCCTCTGTGCTAACTTTACTGGGTTAGCCTCTGTGCTAACTTTACTGGGTTAGCCTCTGTACTAACTTTACTATGTTAGCATCGGTGCTAACTTTACTGGGTTAGCCTCAGCGCTGACTTTACTCGGTTAGCCCCTGTACTAACTTTACTAGGTTAGCCTCTGTGCTAACTTTACTAGTTTAGCCTCTGTGCTAACTTTACTGGGTTAGCCTCTGTGCTAACTTTATTAGGTTACCCTTTTTTTGCATTTATTTTGTTTATGTTGTTTACATGGCTAACAGATGTTTAAAAACTTGGTTGCCATGACTACATCGGATCACGTGACCAGTCACTTATGTTGTTTGTGGTTTCTCTCGTCCCGGGAGAGAAGCTACTCTGTGATAGGAGGTAAAAACAAACGGCTGAAAGTTTGTAAAATGTTCCATAGCCCCATGGCTGTGTTTGATTGGTGGATATTTAAATCAAACACACGTTTGAATACGGAGCTATCGGACTCCCTGGCAGAGCTGCACCAGGGGGCCCAGGCTCGGCTGCACTGAAGTGAGCGTTATCGCGGATCAGAAGCACCCTGCAGCGAGGCGGCTCACCTCCACGCCTCAACATCAGAGGTGGGGCCCGGTGTGGGGGCTGGCTGCCTGCCTGCCTGCCTGCCTGCCTGCCTGATGCATCTTGGGTCTTGTTGCCTTTGTGTTCCTCACCCTGCCCGTCACTGTCAGCTGTCTGATGCCTCCTGCCCGTCTCACTGCGTCTCTACTTACCTGACATAGTGTTGTGCTTTGACCTGTCTGTCCGACGCCTGTCTCACCTGTCAGTCTGCGTGACGGCCTTACCACTCGCCCTCCCCCCCCCCCCCCCCCCCCCCCGTTAAAAAGACGTTACGACGTGTGAATGGTCCTCAACGCACGCCGTTCTGCTGACCTGAAGTCACATGCACATGGTGCATGTGCACGTGTACGTGCACACCGAGCATCTCTCACTGTCAGCATGATTGCACAGCATGTTAAAGCTGCCTCTAAATGCTCTACATGGCTGTTCTCTGACCCACTTTCCTCCCTCCGTCTTCAGATGGAACATTTATTTTTCCTGCCTGCCACATCCACTTTATCAGACGCTACTATATACATGTGTGTATATATATATATATATATATATATATATGTTCCCGTACAACAAACCTGACGTGTGGTGCTCTTCTCTAGCGTTACACTTTTTACAGTTTTCTAGTTTTATTTCGGGTTTATTCGCCTTTTAGTCGTTTCAGCGGTTTCACTGCCTTCCTCACAAACGTAGGACTTTCATGTACAAGACCCGCTGTTCGAGTCCATGCTTTGGTGGCAGTTTTCCTGGAGAAAAGAAGAGAAAATCAGCATCCCTCAAAAAAGAATTAGAATGTAGTTTAGTTGTCGGGATTGTAGTTCTCTAGAAGGTTGTGTTGTGTCTCCTGGAATGTTGGATTTTAAATATCTGAGTGACAAGTTTTTTGTTTTTGTAAATCTGCACTTTGCAGCTGAAGTTGTCAGACTTACATATAGTCAGTGGGTCAGTCAGTGATTCAGTCAGTGATTCGATATCACAGACTTGAGCCTTCTGGCCTGCAGATGTCCGACGGTGGATGAGTGACAACTAACCTCCCTCAGTGCTACTTATTGATCAGCCTGGGACTGTGTGTGTGTGTGTGTGTGTGTGTGGGTGTGTGGTGGGATATAAATATAGCTTCCAGTGACCCCGACATGAACTCGGGGTTCTCAGAGGTTGAGAAAGAAGGATTTTTTAAATTGATTTCAGCCGTTGCAAAATAAAAACATTTAAATATCTGATCAATAAATTTTAAAAAATCCATCTTTAAATATTGTGGTCTCACTTTCTATGACAAGTTTAAAAAAAAAAACCTTCTAACTCACACCTGAACGCAGCATGTTTCTGTGGCATTCTGGGAATTGTATGAATCACTAAATTAGAAATAACCGAGGTGGGTTGAGAAAAAAAAGACACACACAGTATCACACGCTGGATCTTCCCCTGAAAAACTTCTCCTTCTACACCTGAGCGGCTCCGAGGACCCTGAACGCCTCCCAGGTGTGACTGCGGTTAACAGAGTGGAACATGCTGTTGCTGGATATATATATATATATATATATATATATATATATATATATATATATATATATATATATATATAATATTTATTTTAAGGGGAGCATGTGTGCTGAGTCAGCTGCTGGTGCTGCCAGGAAGCGCTCATTGAAGCTGGAGGTCCCTGAAGGCAACACGCTCGGAGCGTCCTCCGTGCTGCAATACTGACACTGTGTGGCCGGGAAGCGCTACTACATCCTTGGTTCCTTTCCTCCTTGGTTTCCTCTTTGTGGCCCGGACCTCCACTTCTCCTCCGCCAGTCCAGCTGTTGTCACATACATCCTGAGTTGTGTTGCTGTGTTTTATTTAATTTTTTATTTATTTATTTTTGTTATTGTCATTTTACTGTAACTGTTTTTTTTCCTGGATTGTTCTTTATTTTTTCTTTAGTTTTTAATTTATCGTTTTTACTCTGATATTCTTCTTGTTTGATGGAGCGCTTTATAATACATACAAAAACTTCACCTTGAACATATTTCACTGTTTTCTGACATTTTTCACCACAAGATTAATCTAGAAATCTAGAAATTGTGAGATTCATTGGAAATGAAAATAATCGTATTGGGATCCTCGTTGCCATTCATCCTCTTTGAACAGAGGGTGTGGATGTCCTTCCGGTCCTGGTCCTGGTCCTGGTCCTTGTCCTCCTCTTTCCTCCTCAAACCCCCAGAACTCATTGTAGAAAGTGGATCATGTGTGGATTATTGATGAGGGCAGCTCTGTGGGGAACCGAGGCCAGGAAATAAACGTTTGTGTTCTTCTGGTTCGACATAAGACTTGGGACCAGAACAGCCGAGCTTCTTAAAAACCTCATATTCACGTTGGGTTGGAACCGTTTTAACCTTTTTTCTCAGTTGTTTTGTGAAAAGCTTCTCTACTGTGAGATAATCTTTGAAACTTAATGCTTTTATTTTATTTTTTCTGCAAAACTAAACCAGTAAAACATTTAACATCTACGGAAAAAGCAAACAATGATCACAAATCGTTGTGTTTTTGTGTCACCGTGGTAACAAACAATCATTTGAAAACGCACTCAGAGCCTCAACTACACACTGAAACACTTGTGTGCTTTTATTTTGGAGATATAGTTTGTTGCCGTGTGTAGGAAACACCCAAACACACAAACTTCATGTATGAAACGTGTGATATGATGACTTGAGAGCTGAAATAAAAACAGGAGTATTATCAGAGATGTCGTTTGATCGTTACTGTCGTCTGTTTTTCTATCATATTTTTATATAGAAACACAAAGATGAGTAAACATCCCAATAAACACAAAGTCTGCTGTAAAAACAAAAAGTTTAATATACAGAAGAAATGATATGTATATGTTGACCTTCAGTAATAAAAACAATCTGCAGATTTTCGTGACTCGTCATGTCTCAGTCCGGCCACAAGAAGGAGCTGCAACCCAACAAAATGCCTCGTCTCCTTTCAGCCACAGCAGCTGATGAAGCCCACCGGGAATGTGGATCATCTCAGACCAGGACCACCTGGACCCCCTGGAGGGTTTACCTGAAACATGAACAAGCTGAGTCATGACTTCATCAGTGAGAAACAGACGACTTGATTTGAAATAATGTGTGTTTGTGCGACTCATCACAATCATTCATTTGGCACGCAGAACAAATATTTCCCACACTCTCTGTGCTCCCTGACTGCACCGCTGTGGGAGGAGCAGGAGTTGTGTTTCCAGTCTTCAGATGTTTGGGACGAGCCAACCGAGACGCTTTCAGGAGTTCGTAGACTTTTAAGAAAACTGCCAACGTGATTCGGAACATTTAACAGAAATAAAAGAAACAAAGAAAGAAGGAAGGTAGAAACACCCAGAAGAGACGAAGCAGCTGAGGAGGCTTCACATCGGAGATCAGAGGACTCGTGACCCCCAAAGTTCACTTCCTTTGATTGGTGGTCTCTGTGGATTAGAGCCTAAAAATAAAACCTCACATGTTGAGAAACCAACCAGACCTCCAGAACACGGATCAGTTTCACATAACGTCACTTTTCTTCAATATAAATAAAAGACGTAACGAAATAGCAAACGCCTCACTTTTATGACAGCATGGCGTGTTCGTTCCTGTGTGGAAGAAAACTGATGGTCATGGTGGTGAAAGTCGTAGTTATAGAGCAAATTTATTTCAGTTATTAGACCGTTAATAAACCAACAACATAATAAAAGGAGCACATTATAAAACCATCTGTCTGATTCTGTTCTGACACTTTGATGGACGAACGATGGTCTAACGGCGGTTTGTGGTTTGTCACAACATTTCTGTACATTTACATGAATTCCCGAATTTCTTTTTCATCTCAAAACGTTAAAGCTAACGTAACTAACATCAATCTACCAAACGAAAGTTACGTTCACGCAGCAATACCACTTTGTGAGGTAAAAATATTAGGTTTAGGCAACAAAACAATTGTTAGGTTCTTGTAAGTGAAACGAATGGTCGCACGCAAAGTCCGACATCGGTCTCGTGGTAGTAAGTCCTGTGTTGTTGGACCCGACCACCATAAGTAGTTTCCGTCAATGTTTACTGTTAATACTTCACAAGCTCTGGCCATTGCGTAGTCACATGAATATAAAAAAGAAAAGATAATTATCTTTTCATTGCAAAACAAATTCTCAATTCAATTTTTATTTTGTGACTATTTTATAATCTGCCTAAGATTCGTCTGCAAGTCCAAGTCCAGTATTCTCACTGTTTTTGCTCTGTTTTTGGTCTCCTCCACCAAATCCTGAGAGGAAATTTCGGTCTCTTAAATTGATGAGTCTGTTTCTTTTTTTTTCTTTCTTTTTTTCTTTTTGCAATGACAAACAGGAAATGACACCGATCTTCTTCGAGGTGATGCTGATTCTCTTTCCCACACAGATCCACTGTTAAGACAGTAACAGATCTAACAACCATGACCCCCCCTCCTCAAACAGATCCCCCAGGTGCTCAGACCAGCCTGTGTTTTTTTGGACCGGTTGTGCGTTTTGCACTGTGACCTTTTCTTTCCTGCGGGGGCAGCGGAGAGTCCGTTACCCAGCTGTCAGGGCCTCCGTCCAGCGTTTTTCCAGCTCAGACTGTGGGAAAGTGGGAACCCTGGTTCGTCCCACAAGGCTCACTAATATCCAGCGGACCCCCCGCCCCCCTTTCTCATCCCGCTTCCTGGACCGGCAGGCTAAATTTAATGCAGTGAGCCAGAACACTGTGTGTGGGATTTTACTTGTTTTCTACTGGATGTTGCAACAGTTCAAACGCAAATATTTCTCTGTTTAGAGCAAACTGGTTATACAAGCCTGACCTGAAAGATTCTCTATTTTAACTCAAATCGGCTCAAATAAAGTCGATTAAAATCTGTCCATACTTGGTTTAGTCCACCAGCTAGTGTTGCTGCTCTATGTACGACACATTCTCGCTCCGATGCATCAAATAACGTAGCCTGGTCGGCGCTGAAAAGCTTCAAACTACGGTGCTCTACGTCCCCCTCTAGTATCACGGTGACGGTGTGTCGATATATATCTTCACGGGAAGTTAAGTTTAGGTCAACAAAACCACTCAGGTTCAGGAACTTTCAGTTTCACCCTAACTGCAGCCTCCTGGATGAAAGTCCCGTGTTTGTTTGACCCGTCTGCTAATGCTCTACCCACAATGCAGCAGGGGGACTACATCACATAAAACATGCAAAATAAGGGTCGGCATCTGGTCCGATGAGCATCGAACCAAGCCGCCAGGTTGGTGATTAAAGGTGCTGAAAGGGAGATTCAGAGCATCTTCATTGCACCAACAGGCACTAAGCATAGCAGCTAACTAGCAGCTAGCAGCTAACTTGCAGCAACGTTGCTATTCTTACATGAGTTATGCTTTTTGTTTTTGCAGCTTTCATCCCGTTTCCAACAAAGTTAGATGTTTTCCCCCAGTTTTAATGCTTTCATGGCCGTAAATAAAGGAAGACCAGCCGGATGCCTGAATGAATGAATGGCTGGTTGGTTTCATGGCTGGCTGAGTACACGCAGCACTTAACCCCATCACTGAATACCACAGCACCACCACCACCATCATCATCATCCACCTCCATCACCATCCACCTCCACCGTCCGCAGCAGCCATTACTGTTCAGGAAATATGCTGAATTATTCAATCACTTCCTCTCTGCATTCTCTCCAGGATGCACTGAGTCTATTGAAAATCATCGCAGATAGGATGTGTGTGTGTGTCTCTGTGTGTGTGTGTGTGTGTGTGTGTGTGTGTTGTAAACTCCTGGTCATGACCTACATCAGGTTACCCGCTTGTTCTCTTTACGAAATGTACTTTCACTTAACCCCCGTGAGCGTCGTTAGCTCGGCCGATCGGGACGGAGCAACCTTTAACACCGATTCGCTGTTAAAGCCGAAACTCTGCAGCCAATCAGATGGGGGGCGTCCAGGGCCTAGAGGGCTGAAATACAATGGCATGGGGGGGAAAGTGGACCCAGAGAGCATCGTGTTCCAGACTTCCTGAGGAGGTGAACTGAGTACGATTCATCTCAGAGGGATCCGGAAGGCTGAAAGCGACCCGAATGTTGGGCAAAAACAGATGTGATCCATCAAAAACATTCAATGCCGAGATGGAAAATCCTCTGTTGAGGTGATATTTCAATGGTATATCAGAAATGTTGAGGTGTGTTCAGGGTCCACCTGAGTCCAGCTGGAGGGCAGGGAGAATGGAGTCTGGTGTTTGGCCTGAGGTGGGGGCGCCAAAATCAAGACGAAATGAAAGCTCCTCTTTGCAGCTTTAAAGTTACATCCAGAACAGATGATGTCATTTGTTTACTTTCCAGGTAGGAAAGGTTTCTGTCTCCTCCTACCCAGAATCCCTTGGGTTTTTGGGGTTCCTGTTCTTAACAAACAACAACTCAAAAGTGGGCGGGTTTATCTCAGCTGCATGTCAACACTGCATGTTTAATGGATACATCAGACATCATCATGAACATGAACGGAGTCGTTGTGAGTCGCTTGACTGAGAAAAAGAAGGTCGAGGATGAGAAAGTATGAGCGAGTGGGAGGGATGGATGTGAATTCCAGAGAAGAGTTTTTTTTAATCCCAGCAGCAGAAACAGGAAGTGAGTTAAAACCTCTCTCCTGACCTTTTGACCCCTGCAGATAACATTCCCACCCTCCCCCATCCTTGCAGCTGTATGGAGCCCTCCCTCGCTGCCTCGCTGCCTAGATCTCTGACTTCCTGTTCGTCGGACTCCGTGTCCTCGCCGCTCGTCATCACAGCTTTTACTTCACTGGATTTGTTTCAATTTACAACTTGTTCCATGTGTTTCAAACTCTTTAAAGCTGTGTAATCTGGGAGGAAACACGTATCTGAGTGACTTAACTTTCATGTGCATCTTTAAAAAATATGTGAAAATCGCATCACAGGGCTTAGGTTTTAATCCGCAAACGACAAAAACTTTTAAAATTGGGTTCCAGAGTGTCAACGTTTTGAGTACACAACTCCAGCGTTGCCGTGGGAACAAGCAACACCTGGTCCGTGTTCCTTTATTTTTTTTGCGATACTCTTGTCGTTGTAACGTAGCCTCGGTGTGACCAGAGATAATATTATTAGTATTATTTCACACACACACACACACACACACACACCTCTAAACATCTTTTAGCTCCTCGATGTGGCCTCCATTCACCACACTGAAGCATCCTTGAGCAATCCCCCCCGACCTCTGACCCCCCCCTTTCCCTTCAGGTTCCTGTGTTCCTCCGGCGGCGAGGAGAGGCGCGCGAGCGTCGTCACGGCGACAGCGCCGGTGGGGTCCGTGTAAACGCAGAATAGCCACTCGGAGTGATTGACGGCTGTATGGGGGTTTGATGGACAGCTTTCTTTGTTCCCGTGGGGCCTCCGACTCCCAGGGTGCACCGGGGCGGCTGTATGGAAGACAAAAAAGGTGGTGGTGAAGATGCACAAGTTGGCGAGGGTGAAGGGTGGAGGGCGGGGTCAGAGGTCGAGTGCCATCACTCGTCTCATCACCGGAGAGCTTCTTGAAGTGAATGTAAGACTTGATTGACGGGCCAGCAGACGCCTCGTCATGTTTTTATGACTCATCATATTGCGTGAGGGTTAAACTAACTTATTTTGGATTTTAAACATTTAAACTTCTCTACTCTGATGAGTCACATGACATCATATGGTCAGAGCCTTTTCAAAATAAACTTCTGTCTTCACAGGAAGTTGGGTTCAGGCAACAAAAGCACTCATGTTGATGTCAACTCGGCCGACTGTTGATGGAGCCGCTACAATGTTAGCATAGCCTAGCAACCATCAACCAGCCTCCATCCAGAAAACAAGCGTTTCAACAGTTATCTTGTGGAGTTATTTCAGCATCCTTTTCATCTTCATATATCGTCAAATATTGTCAGGGAAGGTGGAACTGAACCAGCAACCTCCCGTACACCCGGGGGGGGGGGGGGGGGCTACTGGGTCAACGATCAGAGTCGGTGAACGGGTTTATTGGTAAAAGCTTGAGGAGGGAAACATGCATGCATTATTTATTTTCTCTATCACACTTTCAACATAAACACACACACAAGTATGTGTGTTCGTCTCCGTGTGTGTGTGTGTGAGAGAGAGAGAGAGAGAGAGCTCGGCTTTAATGCACTTTGATTTGAGATGATGAACAGAAAGGTTTGCGTTTCCCTTTTTGCACGTGCACGGAAACGCACAAACACACACGTGCATGTCTCGTCGCTCCTCCTCCTAATAATCTCTTTTCTCTTGTACACACACACACACACACACACACACACACACACACACACACACACACACTGCTCTGGGAAGCCATTAGTGTGACCCAGCCTTGATTACTTATTTATGGGCCTGGCAGAGTGAGGGGAGTGGAGGACCGGGGGGCCTCGTTTATAAAACTCCTGTTTGACTTCACCCAGATCTCAACGCACCTTTTTGTATCATTTCGTACAACATCAGCAAAAACGTTTAAAAAACCTGGTTCATATTGTGAATATATAAATATGAATGTCTACTAAAACCTGATAATAATATCCACATAACGCACGTCTTCGACATTCAGAATATCCAAACGGTCCAATCCGATCCAAAAATCTGATGTTGACTTGACAGATATTATGCTGTAAATATTTGGAAATTCTGTTGCCCTGACAACCACGTGAGACAGTGCACTTGTAAAGTCTGTGGACGTCAACAAAATGAGACTTTATTGACGTGCTTTTGAAATGCTAACATCCCCTGTGATTCAGGATACAATTTAAACAGGATCAAAATATTATTTGCAATTTTTGTCCCCAAATAATGGGGGGCATTGTAAGGGGGCGGGGCTTAGCCTCAGTCGAGAGCCAAAGGGCCACTTCCCAGACAGTCCGTGAAGGCAGCTTGTGGTCTCCTAAACTCCTGAAGTCTCGTCCCAGAATGCACTGAGGCCACCACCTCCAACTGTGACCCACTTACTGCATGGAAAGGCTGAGCCCCGCCCCTTCCTTTGGACCACCGAGAGACCTCCGTCGACGGTGTGAGATCATTTCATGATAAATGAGTGAAGAGACACGTTTGCTCTGTTTGGAAACTCCTTTTTATTGGTTCATCTTTAGCCAGGAGGGTAGCAGCAGCCACGCCACACGAGAGGAACAAACAAACCAAATCAAAAGACAAACAACAACAACAACAACAACACAACAACATCGGTGCTCTTCATCTCCTCTCAACGCTGTAAAATAAATACTTCACTCATCAACGCCTCGTCCTCGTGATTCATATCGTTATTGTTGCAACCGTTCAAATAAATACCCATGAAGCGGTGAAATGGAAAGTGTGAAATGCATATTGTTCCATATATAATATATTCATTTTAGATAGATTTATATATATATTTGTTCCATATACTCTCCTTAAATTCTTTTACAACATACAGGATTCCGATTTGTACCAGAAGCGATGCTAAGACACGAGAGGAGGAGAGTCGGCGGTTATAGTGGCGGGCTGCGTACGTACAGCGCTAGCGCTTCGGAGAATCTCCACGCGTCCGAAGGCTTTTATTCGTACGTACAGATACACACAGCGAGGCGGAAAGAGGTCGAATCCACGAGGTCAAAACATTTCCCATAAATCCCGTAAAGATACGCGGTATTTCCCTTTAATTTACTGATGCCACATGCAACGTTCTCCTGCCGTCATCCGTCAGCTCCCTCCTCAGCCCCGGAAAGAGTTTCAGTCAAAAGATGCATTTACTTCATAGGATCATTCCAGAAACCCAAATATTCAAAAGACACAGAAGCAGATCGATGCAATACAATCTTTGAGTAACTGTATGTGTCTCTTTGTGGTTGTTTTGTGTCTCCTTGTGGTTGTTCTGTGTCTCCTTGTATTTGTGTCTCTTTGTAGTTGTTCTGTGTCTCCTTGTATTTGTGTCTCTTTGAGGTTGTTTTGTGTCTCTTTGTGGTTGTTTTGTGTCTCCTTGTGGTTGTTCTGTGTCTCCTTGTATTTGTGTCTCTTTGAGGTTGTTTTGTGTCTCTTTGTGGTTGTTTTCTGTAATTTTGAGTCTCTCCCTGGTTGGAACGCGTCTCTTTGGGTGACATTTTGAAGGTGAAGGCGAGCGGGGCCCCTCACACTTTGGGCCCTGAGACTTCAATGCATCTGTGTGTATCTGCAGTCCGAACAAAACGTTACGATTGGACTCAACGTCGCTGTTAATTTCTCTGAACGTACGAAACAACCGTTTCCTCGGTAACGTCGTCCGGCTCCGACTCAAAAACGATCCGGGTCCAGATTATGTTCCTCAAGTCATCAAGCACCAAGATCCAGTGTGCAGTGTGTGTGTGTGTGTGTGTGTGTGTGTGTGTGTGTGTGTGTGTGTGTGTGCTGAACCCATAACCACAGTAATGCATTCACATTTAAAAACATTGTTGTTTTCGATCGCCACAACAGCAGAAACATGTCCGTTGCGTCGCGGATCGTAATATTTCTCAAATGTTCTCTGCATTAATGTGGACATAAAGTCAACGTAGACGTCGTAAATTAAGATTTTTGGTTGTCAATACTTCTGATAGTAATAAGAATAATAATGTCATCAGTAACGCTAGATGTGAAGAAAGTTGCAACGAGAAAAAAAATTTAAAAAAAAAAATTGTTGAATTGAGTAAAATGAGTGTGTCCTCCGCAGTCGCCAACCTGTCAAAGTGAAACCGGCGTGAACAGAAACATTCGGGGCAACATTCAGACGTTTCTTCTTCTTGTTTTGTTTACTCGTAACGATGAAACCGAAATTAGTTAAAAAACAAGTCTGGAATAAAGAAGCTCAGCTGTTTCATATGTAAATCTAAATAAAAGATTCAAAGATTCAAACCCGCTGCACGGGCTCTAACAGAGTCAGCCTTCGGCCCCAAAAGTTGCCGAGTGGATCACGCGTGGACGGTAATCAATAAAAGTGTTCACTATAATGGAAAAACAGCCATAATCATATCAATCTCATAGAAACAAAATAAAGCAGAATAAAAATAGTTATAGAGTTAATAGCCCGTATTTACATATAAAAATATAGCAAAGTAACATTTAACAAATCACACATGCACACACACACACTTACGCTTAAAAACACACACACACACACACACACACACACACACCAGACGCTGTGTGTAGTTCTTTATCAGCTGTTTCCTTCCTGGAAGATTCGCTGCATTTATGTTTAACATAAATTTGTACCTGAAGTGTCAAAGTTGAAGCGACAAACTCATATTTTTTTCCGAGTGTGTAGCGTCTCCTCCCAGCATCCTTCACTCTCTCTCTCTCTCTCCATCAGCTATCAGCTGCCCCCCCCCCCCCCCCCCTCCATTCTTCTCCGGCCCATTAAGAGCTATCATGGAGCTAATTGCCTGTTTGATCAGGTCTCTGTGGGACAGGATCTGGAGGCTTTTAGCCCTCTAGACGGGCGGGTATACCTCGTTAGCCGGGTTGGGCTGTATTTCTATTTCTTTTTGTGTCTTTTTAAAAAGGTCCTTATTGTGTTTGTTTTGGTCTGAATGTTCATCACCAGGCAGCGATGTTAATCCACTAGCCGACCCTCGTTAACCGGATTATTAACAGGTGAGATCTAGTTAAAGCTGCACAAACAGGTTAAATCCATAATCCATAGATATTGGAACAAATTGACATCAATATTTTATATATATATATATATATAGCAAAGCAGGTTAACGAGGCTCCCTGTTTCTGGGCGGGTCATGTGAGTTCAGGCTCCTCCCACAGAGAGAGAGAGCGAGAGGGTGAAGCAAAGACAAGGCGAGGGGCTGCGGGAAAGTTCACGGTCGGATCCCCGAGACCCGGGTCTCTCCAAGACCACCTGATATAGCTGGTCTATGGGGCTCCTCCCACTGGGGAGAGGCTCCGCCCACACAGAGTAGAAATATCTGTAGGGTCATTAATGTACACAATACTTTGTGCCGATCGATGCACAAAGATGGTCGAGAGAAAAAAGAGCATTTGATTGGAGGATGGGAGGAGGGGGAGGGGGGGGGGTGGTCGGCGACAGACTGACTTCGAGAGGAAACCCGACCGGAGCTCCACCGAAGCAGCGCTGCTAAAAATAACAAAAAGGGAGGCTTCTTCTGCTGACAAAACAACACACACACAGCTTCTACATACACAGGTTGTTGCACAGTAGGAGGACACACACACACACACACTTACACACACACGCTGCCTAGTGACAATGGATGCACCCTCCCTCCGGTTAAATAACCCACCCCCAAACATCGCCCATCGACCTCACAGTGCTTTTCCTTTTACAAATGAGCTTAATAGCATTGAGATTCCCTCAGTTCGTACAGTGCATGGTCCCTTTTTTTTTTTTTGGTGTCAAACTGTCGTAACAGAAGTGTCTTTGTTCTCGCTTTGTGCCTCGGTGTTTTTTCGTTGAAAGACTCGCCCCCGGTTCAGATCTGCACCATAGCACAACGTCTCTTCATTCACTCATCCATTCATTCATCCGCCCCTCCATCGCAGCTTTCCTTCTGAATGTCTTTGTGGTCCAAGTCCGTAATCTTCCATGCATTTTCTGAATCTCTTTCTCTCTGTTGGCATTGCCGGAGGCGTCTTTCCTTCGTGATTTGGTCCATCGCCCGTCTTGCTGCTCTGTGCGTTTCCCTTTGCAGAGGGTTGAATGAGGGTCGGTAATAAATAAATAGATTTCAGACACGTCCAGACGGCGTCGAAGTAAAGCCCGACAGCTTCTTCTTCTTCAGGCATGAAGTCTCCAACGTGAACAGGCACAGTAAAGCTTTGGTCCCTCCTGAGCTGGAGATGAAGTAAATTCAAGGTACATAAGGTGAATAACCCTTCACGGTTGGTTGGTTGGTTGGTTGGTTGGTTGGTTGGTTAGGTGGGTGGTTGTAGGTAGGTGGGTCACAATGGCGTTGTCATCACAACGTCGGCTGTGGCGCTGTTGATCAGCGACAGCGTTGCTTTGGCGACAGCTGAGGGGGAAGTGGATTTACTCGGCCTCCCCCCCTGGTCCAGGCCTGTCATAACGGCTTCTCCAGGGCCTTGCTGCGGAGCGACGGGTGACCAGGGTTCGGATTGGAGGCGGAGATCTTGCGGCACACAGTGTTGGTGTTGCTGCACCTGCAACCAGGGCGCGTGCCGCGGTCGTGGGCACACTGGCACAGGGCAAGGCACAGCCTGGCAGGGGGGTAGCAGCAGAGGCAGGGCAGGCAGAGCGCCAGCAGCCCCATGGTGCCCCAGCGGGCGCAGGCGTGGGCCGGACCGCAGGAGCACGGCCGGTCGGCGCAGTTGTCTTCGTCGTCCTGGGCGGAGCAGTGGTAGAACAGGCCTTTCACGCAGCACAAGCAGGTGCCGTACTCCACAGCGCTCTCGGCGGAGCACAGGCAGCGCTGACCGCACACCCAGCAGGACGGTAGGCGGCGCGGCGCGCAGCACTCTTGGCACTTACAGCGACCGCACCGCTCGCAGATGAATGAGTGGAGGCCGAGCTCGGCCTCGTCCTCCGTCAGGCCTTTGCCGAAGGAGACATCGGGCTTGAGTTCTCCTTTTGGCTGAGAACGGACCACCGAGCCGAGGCCAGAGTGAGACGGCGTCAGACCGGCTAGTAGCCGCTGGTCTGAGGTGGCACTGGTCCGAGACATGGAAGAGCTTATGGTACTGGAACGGCTCAGGTGGGACAGGTGAGCATGCTGCTGCTGACTTTGGCTGCGGGGCAGGGCTGAGTGGAAAGAAGGCGGGTGGTGGGAGTACACTCCGTGAGGGTAGCGGTCTTCATGGGCATAGAAGAATCCGGTCTGGGACGCCGGTTCCAGCGCCACGGGCCTCTCCACGTAGTCGTTGTTGGCCCGTATGGCACGTATCTGTTCGAGCGACAGCACTGGGACCTGCTGGAGGTCCAGCCCGTCCAGCTCCATCCTGAAGGAATGAGCAGGGTCCATCCTGGTGGGCCAGGCTGGGTAGCACCAGGGCTGCAGGCCAGGGCCGGGGCAAGGTGCTCCCAAGGCTCACGGCACATCAGATAAACCTGCAGACACACAGAAAAGGAGCCTTAGTGATGCTGTATTCCAACCCAGTATTTCAGAGGATAACCCAGTATCACAGAGGATAACCCAGTATTTCAGAGGATAACCCAGTATCACAGAGGATAACCCAGTATCACATGAGTGGAACATGTAATAGAATTGTTTATTTATTCGTATACAACAAAATGAAAGCTAAGAGTTCATTGCGGACTTCGGCGCTCCTATTAGCGGTGCGGATGCAACCAGAAAGCTCTCTGGTCTCATGTGAAGTGGATTTTAAGAGCAGGGACATGATGTTACATACAGCAAACGGGAGCTTATTACCGTCCAAATACTGAAGCAGCACTTGATCAAAGATGAGTTCTGGCAGCACAGCCTCCACACAAACCATCAGCCATGTCATCATGACCGCCGAGGTCCTCCACGACTCGGGCCAACGCTATTATCAGTCCGCCAGAGTCACAGCCGTGAGGTCCACACTGTAATTTAGCATCTGCTGCTGCTGCTACCGGATCAGTCACATTCACAAAAAAAAAAATCTCATTGAGAACACATCTTATTTTAGAAAAGCGGTTGATGGAAAAAATAAAGTGCATTGAGTTCTTTGGTCTGCGGTTTCCGGCAAAGCAGCAGTCGTGGTTGAACGCTGAAGCCGTGGTTCCTCTAATGGCCGCTGTTAACGGTTGGACTGTTAGAAAGTGTAAAGATTATCTGCATTTTGAGGATAATTTCTATCTCGAAGCCAGCATAGTGACACTACTGAGGCTAATGAGAGAAAGAAATCACGTAAAAACACTTAAAGGTGTCCGTATGGACCTTTTTTGCTATAAAAGTGTTGTTTTGTCCGACACATCAAGAAGAAGCTTTATATACCAGCATAAAAATATCTCATTGATAACATGTTCGGACTCAAGTTTCTACAGAATTCAAACACGATGCTGGCCGTTTCAGTGCAACAGGTGTTTCAGTTTAAGAAGTGACCTTGTTAATTGGTGACCTCCAGCCCAACGCGTCCTCGGTTGCTTGTTGTAACGTCAGGAAATCGTCAGTGTAGATAATAAACACAGATATATTTCAAATTGATTGAAGGCTGTTACGAAGACGGCTTCATGTTCCGTTTTCAACAACCGCTGTCGCTACGAGCAACCAGAGAGTCACCAGTTAGCACAGTCACTTGTTAAACCAAAACACCGGCGGGGTATATATGTGAATTGTTTGTAACGGCCTCAATAAAGTCAAATCCCAGAGTCAACGTCCGGGTGTTTGGCTTCTGTACGTAAAATAGTTGGATCATTTTTGCAACCAGTGAAGGAAATGACCATGTTTGGCAGTAGCCCCGCCCCCCAAAGCATCCCCTGCTTTCTGGTCTATTTGAATCAAAATGGACCATAATACTAAATGAACATCATGCTGGATTGAAGAAGACTTGAAACTAGAGATTGAGACCATAAACTCATGTTTACAATGTTTACTGAGATAATACATCGAGAAAAGTAGGACCATTTTCTCATAGACTTCTATACAACCAGAGAGATGTCGCCCCCAAGTGGCCAGCAGAGGGAAGGTTCCGTTCGGCTTCTAAACAAGCTACAAACAAGCTAAACAGCATCATAACCGTTTACAACCTGTAAAAGCGTCTCTACGGATACAACAGTGTTTACATGCAGGAGATCGCGTATTAGTACACGTAGTAATGCTGGGGAAGACGGCTAAATGCTTAAAAGGTAAATCTAAATTTGCTTACGAGTGCACGAGCAAAAATAAATAAATAATTAAATCAAATAAAAGGTCAAAGTGATTTGATTTCCTGCTCAGACATCAGAACGGCGGCGGCGAATCTGCTGCAGCGGAGGGAAAGTGTGTGTTTTCTTTGTGTGATGAAGACAGTGGAAGACCATCGACGGGGCAACGTGCACGAAGAGGCCACGGTCCTGCCAAGTGGCCGAGGGGGGGAGAGAGAGAGAGAGAGAGAGAGAGTAATGAGGCCAAATGGAAACGCAATAAAAGCAGCTCCGATCGGGAGATTAGACAGAGGATGAACACAGATATACGATCACAGCGTAAATGCAGCCGTGATTCTCTGATTCATGTTTCAGCTGAAATGAAGTTTCCCACGGGATGACAAACACAACAACATCCACTCACGTCTGGATTTCTGTCTGTTTTTTTTTTTTTGTTACAATCAGCATTTATTTCCGGGACGAATGACGCAATGCTATTTATCGGCTCCGATGGAAACATGACACAGATCGATTTCCGGCACGTTGACGTGAATAAATGATCAATACAATCAATGGGGATTTGGACAATTATTTTGATCTATTAACATAAATAACGTGAATCTAATAAACTCTCCTCAAAGCCAGCAGACGAGACTTCACACAGACTCCACAGGAAGAAAAGAAAACAAGCAGCAGCTCTGGTTTGAATGAGAGGATAAACCTGTAACACTTCAGGTTGGATGATTACAACCTGACATCTGCATCAGTGTGCATCTTTTTAAATTATAAATCTTCACAATTATTTATAAATCACAGAACAAATTTGTGTGTGAATGAACATTCCTGACTATTTTTTAAATTAATTTTGAATCGGTGAATCAGACATTTCAAGGATATATGTTTGATGTGTTCAAATTAAAACAAATTCATTATTGAGAACAAATCAATGCACTTTAACAGGCTCACTCTGTTAACGTAAGGAGACGACAGTTATCGAGAATCTGGAGGTTCGTCAGTTCTGGGAAACGCGGCGTTGCAACGCGGCCACTAATGGAAATGTAGATATGAGCGTTATATTCAGATCCCTTGAGAGGCGTTATATTGCTTCCTGTTAAGATTAAGAATGATTGTCTTGCAGAGTGTCTGCAGATCCATGTGGTGAAGGTGTAATGGGTAACCAAAATGTACCATCACGTAAAAAACACATAAAAACATGTAAAAATGCGAAGAAAAACATGTAAAAAGCACGTCTCTGAGCAACACATACATGCAACCCTGTTATCACAATGTCTTCTAGCCCAATGCATGCTGGGATGTCACATCATCAGCATAAACGTTCACTAGACAAGTGATACTGTTAAAAAATCAGGGCTGTAACCATAACTATAACCCAAAACTCCCCAAACCCAAATAAATGATCTGCTCCAAACAACAACAACAAAAAGAAATATGGATCCGGCGTTGAGCGTGACGTTGAACGAGACTCGTCTCACGTGTAAAATAAGATCGACGTTAAGAAAGAAACGGAATGGAGAGTTTGATTGAATGTGGATTAATAATCCCGCTGGGTTGTGTACAGTTGAATATAGAGGGTGACCTCAGGACAAAACGCAGCCAGAAAGCAACAAGAGAGGCGCTGCCGGGGGGGTGAAACCCAAGACCGGCAATCCGTCACCGGCCGGGGGGGGGTGAAACCCAAGAACTGTAGAAATACAACAAAAACCTCTTCCTGTCCTCCAGGCGTTCCAAGGACAGTCTCATAAAGGGGCTCGACCCTCCGTTGACATCCAGCTATGAGGGACCAGGTAAGGAGGTCCAGCTACGGACCAGGTAAGGAGATCCAGCTATGGAGGACCAGGTAAGGAGGTCCAGCTAGAGACCAGGTAAGGAGGTCCAGCTATGACAGACCAGAAAAGGAGGTCCAGCTAGGGACCAGGTAAGGAGGTCCAGCTATGGAGGACCAGGTAAGGAGGTCCAGCTAGGGACCAGGTAGGGAGGTCCAGCTGTGGGGGGACCAGGTAGCATGACTTATCAATAAACCTGCCTTTGTCTGAAATGAGTCCTCATTCATCTAAATCTAAAATGTCATACCTTATTTGAATAAAAGACATTTTAATTCATTAAAAGTGACACAAACAGCTGTTTCTGTCCAACATGGCCGACAATGAGTGACTCAGAGGAGACGTAAGGAAGAAGATGAGATACGCCCATCCTACATCGCAGAGGAAAACACGCTTTCTATCTCGTTCATTTTTATTAATTTAATATGTTGTTGAAGCAAAGAGTCGGAGAGAAAGAAGGAGAGAGGTGGCGTTTCAAGAGGAAACCCGAGGACAGACCTTTGTGCTGTGGGAGTATCACTGCCCTGACACACACACACACACACATAATGCACACACACACACTCCCATCACCATTCACACGGCTGGCTTCGAGCTGAAGCTTCTGTCTATATTATTTCCCTTAAAAATCCCCCAAAAATTCCTCAAAAATAATGAATAAAAATACATAATTAAAGTTGTTAATAGAATTTGTCCATAAACGAATAAATTCACCCAAGGAGGAGATCAGAGACAGAAGTAAAGTCGACGTCTGACTTTAATCTTACAAGAGGAGCAGTTACAATGCAACAACGTATGTGTTGTGACTTGAGTCTTTTAAAGGTCCAGGAGATAAGCCGTCATTGATAACATGTAGAACAAGACATCATGTGCACAAGGCCCCTGATTACAATTAGCTGCTTTACATGATGGCTTTAGGGCCTTTTAGGTCATTAGTGGGAAATACTAAAGTCATAAACAGTTCAACACATACATACTGAAGTCATAAACAGTTCAGCGCATATGTCTTAAAGTCATGGACAGTTCAATGCCTGCTTTAAGACATGGGGCCTCCTAGGTCACCGTGGATGTCAAAGTCGTAAAACTACCGAGACCCCTAAGGCCATGACCTAAACAAAGAACACCAAAATCATGAGGTTATACAAAATTCTCATAACAAAAGTTTATTGTAGTTTAGCAATTAGCGAGCTAGCTAACTAGCCAGCTTTACTACTCTGCAAATTCCACCATGCTTGAATGCTACATTGGTTACAGGAAAAAATGGCTGGTGGTCAGCAGATGTGTTTCCAACTCCTCATCCCCCGAACGAGCTAGCTAGTTAGCTAGCTTCCTAGCCAGCTATAGGCTACACTAGTTGACTACCGTGCTAATTCCACCATGGTTTAATGCTGCACTGTTTACAGAAAAGGAGTTCAACTGTCTAATTCCCCCTCCACCTCACTTCCTGCTGCTCCGGCAAAGGACAAGCTAGCTAGCTAGCTAGCCAGACATATGTCTAGCGAACATGTGTTGTCACCATGACAACTAATAACAATCACGTCCGTCAGCTTTTTGTCAGCTTCTTGTCATCTTCTGACAACGTTGATCACTTTCACCGAGTTTCACTTCACAGTGACGATCGCTTGTCTGACGTCCCAATGGCCGATGGAGTTTAGCGGGCGGAGTCGCTGCATCTCTCAGCAGTGACATCATGGTTTCAGGCTATTTAAAGCCGACTGCGGTGACCCTTCGCCTCAGGCCGAGGAGGGGGGTTGCCCTCTCCTCGTCCCATCTCCTTCCTCTCACCTCATTTCCTCTTGTATGTGTCTCCGTCTCCAGAGGACGAAACAGATTCTTTATCGGAAAAATGATGGACGAGTGAAGCTCAGCAGTGATACATTTACCAAAATTTGCCCCGAAAAAGCTAAAACACATAAGTTGTCCGACATGTCTACCCGGACTCCTCCCAAACTAAACTAAACTCCTCCTACAATTAAACTACACTCTCTGTTACGTTTCCATAGTAACCAAACGGTTGCAGTTCAACACAAACAAACAAACAAACACTTTAAAACAACATAGTTAGGTTTAGTAAAAGAACATCATGGACTGAACTCATTACATTTACATTTAGGGCATTTAGCAGATGATTTTTTCCAAAGCGACTTACAATAAGTACATTTGTCAGAAGGAAGAAACCACAACATATCAAAAATAGAAAAACAACTTATTTCACACGGGACAATAACAACGGTCTCCTGGGTGAAAGTCCTGTGCTTTTCACCATCCGGACCACCTCCCTAAGTGGACCTTCTCCCCTACGAGGACCTCCTCCCCTTCATGGACCTCCGTGGACTCGTTTGACACCAATTTGTGATACATCGACAGCAAAAACGTGATCCGTAACGTACTTCATGAAGTAGTTTTGCCGCGTGGGAATGTAAGTTTCAGGAGGCAAGGTCGAATCAAATCACATAAAAGGAGAATAACATCATGAGTTGCATTTAGGAACATTGAAGGCAACGGATTCAAATGGTCAAACTTTTTTTTTTTTCTTCAGCCTTTTGGGAAACACATGAGAGTATGTGAGACCCGTTGGGCACTAGGACCCAGGGGCCTTCCTCCCGGAGGCTCCCGGGGCACAGTGGGATTGAATGACAGTAAACTGGATGAGATACCGGATGTGCTGAATCTGACCCCCAACGGAAAGACTGAAATAGACACTGCAGACCAGCATGTCCAGGGAGGGAGGTGTTGAGTGGGGTGGGTGGGGTGGATGAGTGAGGGAGGGATGGATGGAGATACTAACGATGATAAGAATGGAAGTGGTGGAGAGAGAGAAAAGAGAAAGAAAGCGTGAGAGAGTCTGGGAGGAAGTAGCTGATTAATTAACTCCAGACTGTCACGTGACAACCGGCTCGACCCCGAAAACATAAACTGTTTAAAAAGTAGACAAAGTCATCACAACATCACCCAACCAGATCTTCTACAACCAGTAGAAGGAAGTGACCAGATTTGGACCGATCCACGGGTGGATCGGATGAACACAAGCCGGCAGAGAGGATCTGGATCCATGTGGATTCTGGTGTGAAGCTGCTAACAAAGTAAGCTTCTATAATTCAAGGTCAACTTTACAGCAAAGTGTTAAAGTCATCTTAGTAGCTAACTAGCATTTGTAGCGTGGTAGCGACCTGTCAATCAACAGGTAAGCCCCGCCCCCTAAGCATCTGCTGCTTTCTGGTCTGGAGGACTCTAAATGGACCATAATGTACTAAATGAACATCATACTGGATTGAAGAAGACTTGAAACTAGAGATTGAGACCATAAACTCATGTTTACAATATTTACTGAGATAATACATCAAGAGAGAAGTAGGACCATTTTCTCATAGACTTCTATACAACCAGAGGAGGCGCACCCTGGTGGCCAGCAGAGAGAACGCAGCTTTAATGCACTTCAGCATGGGCTTCACTTTGCTGCCTGTTTGTAGTGGTGTCTAAATGTCTATTGTGGGGATTATTACAGCCTATATCCTGGACTCGAAAGATAGCACAATCCATCGTGAAAAGTAGCGTCCAACCAACGGTCACTAACCGAGGATTATGTACCGTCATGCACTGCTCAACACAAATCCATAAAAAATTATATATTTAAGGTGAGCAGAGCATTATTTATTTATTAATTTCGGAAAATACTTCTTAGCTTTCACAATAAAAGCCCTAGTTGTATACACAGCGTGACTGATTTCCAGGGAGACTTAAATAAGCTTCCAACATAATATTTATTACAACAACAACAAAAACAGCAGTTAACTGTGTAACTGAACCCTGTTTGATGCTTTTATCTGTCATTCTGCGATAACCCTCCAGTCCACTAGGGGGGCCCACCGCTCTTTGTCTTACAGGATCCAGGTGGGCCACCTGAACTCGCTGAGGCTCCGCCTATAAAAGCTCAGCACCTGAACATGGAGGGCTGCTGCTTTGTTCTCTTGAGACATTTCCATACAAACCGTTTGGTTTGTGAATAATTGTGTTTAATTATTACTTTGAAGCAGCGCTTCACGACTCTTCTGAAAACACTGACATTCTGAAAACACTGTTTTAAAGTCGACCCAATCCCTGAAGCACCAAAAATAAAAGCATAAGTGATCTACAGCACTGAAGAAAAATATAAATGCAGCACTTTTACTCCCAGTTTACCACAGGTTGATTTAAAGGTGTTTTCTTCGCACACAAAAGGAACAAATGTAGTTTGCAAATGTGTTTAACGGCCTTCCTGTTAGAGAGCTAATCCATCAGGTGTTTCAGATCAGGACGCTGATTGAACAGGATGATGATCACACAACTCCAAACAGCAGCTTTATCACCAAACACGACGCCACTGCGATGTTTTAGTGGGAAATAAACCTTTAAGGTACAAAGAAAAAAAAATCTGAAATCTCTCATTCACTCATTATAGATTAGTGTATTTAATTCAAAATAGAATTAAATACAAAACTGTTGCACTTGTTTTAGTTTTTACTTGATCAACTTTCAACTGCAGAAACTTGTTGAATTGTTTTGTCTTTTAGGGATTTTATTCTATCGTTTATGGGATTTCTATTTTATTTAGTCTTACAGGTTTATTTGTATAGCAGCATGCATGAACATGGCAACTCAATGTTCTCTACAGAGAGAAATTCATTCATTGCAAAGACTAACATTTTAAATAAGAAGTAAAGAATCGAAATAGAATAAGAACAGTAAAAGTGACATTAAAATATAATTTAAAAAGCATGATTAATTTTTTTAAAACTTTGTTTCTTTTATTGGATTTTAGGGGAATTATTTAGTTTGTTTTGTGCTTTCTTCGACCAAAGTTATCTTCACAAACAAACGTATGAAAATGCCACTTTAACAGCAGGAAAAAAGCATGAAAACACGCCTGAGATCAAACCTACTGATCAGTCGGCTAATCGGCTCTGCAGAAAAAGTTGTCGACCTTTATATTTAAAATCGTGTGAGCGCCCACCGGCTGCTAACAGCTAACTTGTTTTCTCCTACCATCATGCTTTCACAATTTTGGCATTGACACTGTTTTCTCTTTGGTAACGTCCTTAGTTTAAATTTCGGACATTCACTGTTGTATTGTGTAATCCAGATTAAAACAGCAGCGCTTGTATACATGCACAAAGAAACAAAAGTGTTCCAGATTATTGTTGTGAAAACACAAGTTCCTTTGACAGAACTTCAACATATTATGATCACCATCAGCCATGTTAGTAACGCTAACCCATTTAGCGTCAGTTGGGGAAAATTAAACGGTAACCGAAAGGCTAAAGATACACAGCTGTCTGACGTTTTCACTGTTTAGTCAAAGTTTGAAACAAACTCTTTTACTTGAAATGATCTGGATAGTTGCCCAAACATTTTCAATCGATCTGCTAGCTGTGCCATTCAGTCATTAGTGTTGTATGTTGTGTTGTAAAACACAGCAAAGTTGAGTGAATTCAACTTTGCTGTGTTTTACTCCAAATGTTAAAAGCCTTAAAAATCTAAAGATGTAAAAAAAATAATAATAATAGATATTTAAGAATAAATTATGTTTTTGTCTCCTAATGGTGCAAAATGCCAGATCGCTACAGCCAAACTATTCCATACAGTCCAGTCTGTGCATGTCTGTCATAGAGGTACATTTTTCTCACTCTGGGTTCAGAAATGTACAGAGAAGAACGTAGAAGACAAGAAGGTACACAAAGGTCCCAGAAGGTACAAGAAGGTATCTCTGTCGGGTGTAAAAGGCATTTATCAGGTCCATCCCTGTTCCTTTTGTCCAAACTCAAACACTAACTGCTGCACTTTGACCTCTGACCTTCTGTCCTGATTCTCATTCTGCAGATTGTTTTTCCTCCAGAATGATTGGAAATGAAAGCCAAGGCTGACGACTCAAGTTCTTCCAATTAAGAGTAAAAAGGCTTGAAGTATGAATACTGCTGTTTTCTATCGGAAGGAAAATAACTTTACTGTACTTCTGACTTTGGAGTTTCTTTCTTATTAAAGTGTGTTGTAAGTATTTTTGTGAAACTGTGTTGTTTTCTTCTGATGCACATTGTAACTCGTGTTAAAACATAAATAAAGTTTAATATTATTATTTATTGTTCTCCCTTGGAAGAAGTCGTGACGTTCTCTTCCTGTCCTTCTCTTTTCTCTGTTTCCACAACTTTGTGGTTGTATAGTGCATTAGTCGATGCATTAGCTCCTTCGCTGTGGCAGAACCCCACCTCCCCCCCTCCTCCCCTCCTCCCCCCACACCAAAGCCATCCATCCATTTCATCATCCATTCATCCATCCGCCATATTCCTCCACTCCACGCACGCTGTCCACTCTCATCCATCATCCATCCATCCACCCATCCATCCACCCAGCCATCCATCCATCCACCCAGCCATCCATCCACCCTTCCATCCACCCATCCATCCACCCACCCATCCATCCATCCATCCACCCACCCATCCATCCACCCATCCATCCACCCAGCCATCCATCCATCCATCCACCCATCCATCCACCCATCCATCCACCCAGCCATCCATCCATCCACCCATCCATCCATCCATCCAGCCATCCACCCATCCATCCACCCAGCCATCCATCCATCCAACCACCCAGCCATCCATCCATCCACCCATCCATCCATCCATCCATCCATCCATCCAGCCATCCACCCATCCATCCACTCATCCATCCACCCAGCCATCCATCCATCCACCCAGCCATCCATCCATCCAGCCATCCACCCATCCATCCACTCATCCATCCACCCAGCCATCTATCCATCCATCCATCCATCCACCCATCCCATTCACGTTAACCCCACTCCCCCCCCCCCCCCCCCCCCCCCCCATCACCCCTCCAGTCCCACCCAGCGGAGATGGGTATTGACATTCTGCATCCGACCTTGAGGACAATCAATCCCATCCCCACATGTCCTCATCACACACACACACACACACACACAGTCAAACAGTCGGTTAATATTTTCACTTTTGTTCCGTATAGGAGTTGAGAAATGCCAACGTTTAGCTGAAAGTTGCCTCCAACTTTCTCCAACAGTCAACATTTACATGATTCCTCCATCAGCAGCCCCAACATGTATCACAGCTGATGAACTGACCAGCAACCAGACAGAAACAGAGAAACGGAGCGGTGACTCCACCATGGAGGACCGACCTGAAACCCACCAGGTCTCCTGTTTCATCTTCAACCATCTTCTCTGGAGTTTGGACTCTTTAGCTCGTTTATTTGCAGTAAAGAAAACAACTTTATCCTGATCCCAACTGCCGTGGAATCTTTAGGTTGCATTAAAAAACAGGACATAACTTTTTGCAAAATCATGAACAAAAAAAAATGCCTTTTAAATCTGTTATAATACCAATAAAAGGGCTTCCATGAGCAAAGCTACTCAAATTAATTATTCCTTAGTTCGTATTAAAAAATCAATAAATTCAAATAAATCAAACTTTTCCATCCCAAGGTCACGCGGAGCATCAGTAGTCGGATGGCGACGGGATGAATGAATGCTCACCTCTGATTGGTGGGAGATCCATCCTGCGGCGGCGTCCCGGGGAGTCCGTGCGACAGATCAACTCTCAACGAAACCCCCCACGCCCCCTCCCCGTTGGAGAGAGACGTCTTAGTGCGCCTGCGCAAGCCCGGCGAAGAAATCGATCCGGACCTTTTAATGGAGTTTCACTTTATACTGCTGCAGGAAACACTTCTGCGAAATCCACGGACACCGGTTCATCAGACCGTCGTCGTCTGGGTGTGTGCTGGGAGGATGCTCTCTCCCCCCCACCCCTCTCTCTCTCTCTCTCTCTATCAGCGTGACGCCCTCCTCCTCCTCCTCCTCTTCCCAGAGCGCTCTGATATCCTTCACCTCCCGAAGAAAAAGACCCAACAAGTCTCTTTTTACACGCGATGCATCTCCACTCTCTCTCTTCTCTCTCTCTCTCTCTCTCTCTCTCTCTCTCTCTCTCTCTCTTACTTGTTAAGACCCCCCCTAACCCTAACCCTAACCCCCAAGTTGTGCAGGAGGTGGTCTCGTCAGGACTTGTGGTCTTTTGCAGGTTTCAGAGGGTCTTCGGGCTGCAGGAGGAGAGGAGACCGAGGGGAAGTATCTCCGAGCTCTTTAGAGATGATGATGATGATGATGATGATGATGATGATGATGATGATGATGATGAATGAAGATTTAACGCCTTGAAGAAGAACGCAATCGTCCTTTCTTTTATTTTTCCTGTTAAAAAGCTGTTTTCTGTCCTCGTCCTGCTGTAGTTTCCTCTCCTCTCGCTGAGGGATGAATGACTGAGAGCAGGATGCTCGCTCTCTCTCTCTCTCTCTCTCTCTCTCTCTCTCACTTACACACACACACACAGACACACACACACCCCTCCCTCTGAATTCATCTCACTCTGCTTCATGAATATGAAGAAGCAGACAAACAAATGTTGATTTAAACATCTGACTTCATCACATTTTCAATCGACAATCCGATTCTGGAAAAGTGAAGCCAAATGCCGAAGTGCCTTAGAAGCTGAATTCTCTCTGCTGGCCACCGGGGGGCGACTACTCTCTGGTTGTATGAGAATATAAGTCCTACTTTTCTCTTGATGTATTATCTCAGTAAACATGTTAAATATGAGTTTATGGTCTCAATATCCAGTTTCAGGTCTTCTTCAATCCAGCATGATGTTCATTTAGTACATTATGGTTCATTTAGAGTCCACCAGACCAGAAAGCAGGGGATGCTTTAGGGGGCGGGGCTTACCTGCTGATTGACAGGTCACTTCTGTTTTAACAGTGATGGTGATCTACCTATAAGAACAATAACAACAACATTGCACACTTCAAGTCTGTGACTTAACAACATTAAACAAGTCTCACACTTTACAAATGAACAAGTATCCCTGAACGTCCCATTAAAGAGCTGAGACATGGCTGCATCTCTAACGGGACAGTTTCTTAGTTTTTTTAAAGAAATTTGATCGTGTGTATGCGTGTGAAACCTCGTTCTGCTCTCTCTCTCCTTATATGGAGTTGTGACGTGTGAATTAGCAAATTTAGCTTTTAATCTCCAACGCTCCTCAGTGAGACTTTCATTCATTCGTTTGTTCGTTCCATGAAGTGACATCACTGACAATATGCTGCATGATATGTAATATGAACCTCTTCCTCTGTCTGCATGTGTGTGTGTGTGTGTGTGTGAATGCTCAAGCATGTGCACGTGCATGTGCTTTTGTCTCTTTTGGTCCGTGCCCTTACTCAGCAACTTGCAACCATCCGGACTAAAGCAAGACACACACACACACACACACACACACATTAAAGTAACCGGACACTGGTCTCTAATGGGGAGGGAAGGGGGGGTCTGTTTCCTGTTGAGGAAAATATCTGAGATGAAACAAACTGCTGATAGAGACACACTGAGGGGGAATCAAGACAAACGAAAATGTGATTATCTAAAAAGGAATCAGTGATTTTAAAACATTTTACTCAAAGACTGACGTGTTTTATTTAATAGAAAGAGGATACAAAGTTACGAACCAGGATTCATCTGAGTCTACTTTTATTTCACCCATCACCCAGAAAGGAGGCGGGGCTTCCCTCCAGGTACACCCCAACCAGGTCTCCTCCGTCACGGCTAAAAAGTGTGAAGTCATGCTTTGTTAGGTCTGTCTGCAAAACCACAAGCTAACTGACATAAACCAGACATAAATACGACAGATACCTTGTTGTCTCGTATGATGTGTTGCCATGACGATCGTTACAGGCGTTCCATTATCAGGTGAAATTTGACAATTCGTCCAGTTCTTTTATGGTTTGTGTCTGCTAGTGACTCAGCCATACGTTGTGTTCAGTGCTACTATTTATTATCTTCTCTGTGGAACAGATCTCCCTAAAATTATTGCTGCAACTTTGCAAAGCAACAACTTGAGGGAGAGAGAGGGATGGGGCGATGTTCTGGGTCAGGCAGGGATCAATGTCAAATGGCCTGGTTAACAGCATCCAGCTGACAAAGTCATTCATTTCTGCCGGCGTCCTGCTCTCAACACACACTTCCTGTGTGTGTGTTGTGTGTGTGTGTGTGTGTGTGTGTGTGTCATTGTGCTGCAGTAACAGGGGGGTGGAGGCGTCCCACCCTAGAAGCGAAGCACCCATGGGTGTCCACTTACACAACACATTACGGGATGCCGACTCTCAGCGGATGTTTTTATGTGGTATGATGTCACGGCGGACGCTAGCGTCGTGTTTAATGGGAGTGGGACGTCGAACCGCTTCCTGTTGTCATTTTATGAAGTGCAAAACAAAAATGCCAATTGTTGCTGTTGCTATGGTGACAATAGAGCCGGAAAATGTTGCCGCAGCTCACTGGCTAGTTAGCTAGCTAGTCTTAGTGGTGGGGAGTGAAGTGAGGCCTTTTTTCACTAAACACTATAAACAATGATGGAATTAGCAAGCTAGCTAAACAACTAGTGTACGGCTGGCTGGTTAGTTAGCTAGCTAGCTTCTTCTTCCCCCGAAACAGCGGGTGAGTGAGTCGGAGGGAACGTTAGGACCCGGCCCACACACACACACACACACACACACACACACACACACACACACACACCACACACACACACCCCCCCACCCCCCAACAATCTCAAAGTTCTACTAAACAAAGTGTAAAACAAGCATAAAAACGCCTTTAAGAAAAAAAGACAACAAAGTTTACTAAAATGCCTTCTTAAAAAGGTGTTTTTTGTTAACTAGCAAGCGAGTAGAAGAAGAAGAAGAAGAAGAAGCAGAAGAAGAAGAAGAAGAAGAAGAAGAAGAAGACATTGGTTCCATTAACTGGCCGAGGCCCGGCTTGATTGGCTCCGGACAACAACAAAAAAAAAAAACCTGAAATAGCAGGATTGGCTGTCAGCCAAGCGCCCATTTCCTGTGCGTCTGAGAGGAGCTCCAGCCACCGGGGCTCAAATGCATTTCCTGACTGTGTATAAAACTTTTATTAATGACCAGGAGTGCATCAGCAGCTCTGCCCGCTCGCCCACACTCACTCATTCACTCATCGAGAGAGAGAGAGAGAGAGAGAGAGAGAGAGAGAGAGAGGATGATGGGAGTGAAAATGAGCTGCAGAGACACGACGTGAGAGAAGGAGGCGGAGGAGGAGGAGGAGGAGGGATGAGAGAGGAAGAGGGTGTGTGGGAGAAGACGAAGAGACACTGATGGATGGATCAGGAGATGAGGAGATAGAATTAAGTGAAACAAACCAGAGCAGGGACATTAAAAGTGAAAGAGAGAGAGGTGGGGAGAGAGGGAGAGAGGGAGGAGCCTTCCTAGGCTCACCGTATCTCTTTACAGTGTAACTTCGTTATGCATCAGGTCACTCGGTTCACCTTTTTCTCCTGAACACCAGGATGTTGATCTAAAACATGTCGGAGGAGATTTCCTGACAAAAAATTGGACGTCTTATTCTTAAAAACAAAATTGCCTAATTTTAGCTTGGTCTCCGAGAGATCACGATCCCACGCGAAGAAACGGCATCGTGGATTACTTTTTCTAATGACGCGTGACAAATCCGAGAACACATAGCTAACGTCCCGTGTCAAATACTACAAATACTATGGTTGCGTGTTTGTTTGTTTTGTTTTGTTTTTGTTTTGATTTGCTCATTAGCTATATGTTTAAGGGGGTATTCAGAGCTAGCTCATTGTTCCCAAAAACCTGGAGCGTATCCCCGCTAGACCAGTTCGTTTGAGCATTTCTGAACATGGAAATCGCACTCTGTTTTGGAAATAAACAGACCAGAATGAGACCTCCTAGAGTCGGGGGTCTAGACCTCCTAGCGTGAGGACTCTATACCTCCTAGAGTCGGGGGTCTAGACCTCCTAGAGTGAGGAGTCTATACCTCCTAGAGTAAGGACTCTATACCTCCTAGAGTGAGGAGCCTAGACCTCCTAGCGTGAGGAGTCTATACCTCCTAGAGTCGGGGGTCTAGACCTCCTAGAGTGAGGGGGTCTATACCTAGAGAGAGTGGGCATGATCGCAATCGTTACGTTTGGGGTGCAAAAAAAAAACATTAATGCAACAGTTGACGCATTACGTTAACTTCTGGTTTACGAGATGTATCGCCATGACATGTTGAAGAAACACTCATAGTCTCCAGAGGATGAACGCCAATGACTTCGGTAAACCCAGTGGCTTTTTTCACTAGTGAAGGAAAGTGGTGCGTTTACGATTCAACCAACTATACGAATGCACCTGTGATTCTCGAGGTGTTTCGGCGTTATGGGGAACGATGTTTCCGAACTCCTGATTTACGTTCCGTCACTGAATCGATCTTCAAATTTTCACACCTCGAGTTTATTTGAAGTGAAATGTCGCAACACCTTTTGAATGGATTGTCCATGAAATCTGGCACAAAACGTTAATTTACCCCCTGAGGATGAATAGTAATCGGTTGGTCAGGTGATCTGTGTCATCCAACGGTGGAACCCGGGAGAGTCCGGATCCAGATCTTAATCTACATCCTAGTGGCTTAAGTGGTTCGAACGGCAACTAATTGAGAAGGATTATCTGTTATCCACTAGAAGAAAACGACACCATGTGACCTTTTGTCGCGCCATCAAATGAACGAGAGACTTTGAGTTATTGAGAAGCGTAATCAACGGACGAAGAGCTGTCGAGGCGTTTCCTGGCAGCGTGGAGAGAGAGAGAGGGAGAGAGGGAGAGAGCACCGCCATGACTTGTGGAAAACTCAAAGTATCCAGACTGATTAGATGCAGCCAGACAGCCAGATCTGGCAACCCGAGAGGGCTAAGCTGTTATATGCGTAGCAGCAGAATGAGGTCGGGCCAAAAATATAATTACTAAAAAATTATAATATTTGTATGTTTGGCTACATTCCTGCACCTCAAGACTCACAAATAAGATTCTTCTTCGGCGTGCCTTCGTTCATCCACGAAAGCTTCTCACTCACAACATCTGGATCGCCCCCTGGTGGCTGGCTGTTGGTTTTAAGAAGGTCTTGATTTTATATGGTGCTGAGCATTTTTATACGTGGATCATGTTAATTTTTCATTTAATTAAAATTGTCAGATCTAGACGAACGTGATTAACTCTAAATTCTACTGTAGTGCTGTTGGATTAGCATCAGTGTGAGCTGCAGCCTTGGAGGGGTGGGGGGGGGGGGGTCGACCCCACAGCCAGGCAGGGGGCTTCGGTGGTCGCTGACCCCAGGCACGGGACCTGGTTTCTGGGGGAGAGGGGTCGATGGGCTTGGCTCTGTGGGGCCGAGGGGGTCAATAAGGGCAGAAAGGCTGAGAGTCATTTTGCATCATTGTTTGTTTTGGTCTTTTTTACCCGTTTAATCGTTCTTCATGATGGTGATTAGCATCACACAAATTTACCAGAAGTGAACTAAGTTTCTCCTTCGGTGTGAATATGTCCATAGTTTATAAATAGTTTAGTGTTCTGCAGCACGGTATTGTTGCTTTTATTTATATGAGGTCAAATTGCCATCTTATGGGTGTTGATTGATCTTGATTTATTTTGATTGATGTATTGATCTTGCTAAGATGCTAGTGGTAGCTTTCACTTGTTGTCAATAGCAACGGCAAACTGCAAACATCCAGTCATTTTATGATATATATATATATTATAAAGTCATAAATTTGAGATTTCTTTCTCTCTGAATTTGCCCCCCCCTCTCTCGGCTCCGTTTTTTTTCTGATTTGTTGATTATTTTTTTTTGGACAATTTTAATATCATCCTTCCATTCATGCAAATAAAGAGAGAGAGAGAGAGAGAGAGAGAGAGAGAGGCCGACTGGAGTGCGTAATGGGGAAGCATTGATTATGGCTGTTAACTCTGGTTCTTTGATGTTGATAATGCAGTCTCTCTCTTCCTGCCTCTGCTCCACCGTCACACTCTAAACCCCCCCAGGCCTCAGAGGATATTGGGTTTACAGGGAGGGAGAGAGAGAGAGGGGGAGAGAGAGGGAGAGAGAGAGAGGGAGGGAGAGTCAGACTTCATACGTAAGCTTCAATGTGACAGAAACTAAAATCGGTTGTGTTTGAGAGATTCTACACCTCTTATTCAGCTTCAGGAGGTTCTAGTCCAACCCTGGTCTCATGGTCCACCTTGAACTGTACTGAACACCAGAATCCAGACGGATCCAGATCTCTGCTCGCTTGTGTTCCTCAGATCCACCCGTTGCTCCTCCCACACTCCAAATATGGTCATTTCCTTTCACTGGTTGCAAAAAATACCCAAAATGCCGAACTGGAGGCTTCAAAAGCGACGGGTGACGTCACCATGACGACCATGACGACGTCCACCTTCTGATATCCTGTCTGTGTTTAAGGGTCTGTGGTCTGTGGTCTTTGTTTGGTGGGCCTCCGTGAAGAAGCCTGTCGACTGAACAGCGTGCTTTCTGAGCCGCGTGTTCGAGTCCTGGTGAAACGTTTGGATCGTCTGTGTATAAATCTACGTGAATAAGATGAATAAAAAATAAGTTTAATTGTTATGATCTCCACGACTTAATTGCTGCAAGTTGGCCCCTTCCAGAAACTCAAATCTCTCTGATTTGTCACATTCATCAGTGTGTCGTCGGCTGGTCCCTGCATGTAATCTGTGACTTCCTGTGTGCGTGACGCGACACGTTTCCTCGCCGGCTGAAGTCAAAATGGTTGACGAGCAGCCAGCCAAGCCCTACAGAGCTGCGATGACCTCATTCTCCGTCTCCCTGCTCCATCAGCTCCACTCACTGACCCGGAGGAGGAGGAGGAAGGGGGGGAGAGGAGAAGAAAGGAGGCGCCCTCTGCTGGACGAACTGGGAATCATCCAGGCTCCAACATCAAAGCCATAAACTCTTTAAAATCTCTTCTTAAAACACATTTTTACAAGCTGTTTAACTTCCTAACACAGATAATAAAACACAACATAAAACAACAAAACCAAGAATGTTTTTAGTGATATCAAATATATTTTTATTTCCTAATGGTTACATTTTTCAATTTTTTTAATGCAATTAACCTCCATAGAATAGAAAACATTGCTTTGTCTTCTTTTGTTTTTTTTTGGTTTCTGTTAAGCATCTTTGTGTTTCTAAAAGCACTATATAAGTAAAATGTATTATTATTATTTAGACCTTTTGACGCCGATTAAAAGCTGCTACAACAATAACAACAACAATAACAACAACAAACGTTTGTATTCTCTGTAGGTTAATCACTACAACACATGTTTTTCACATTATAAAAGTACGATTCATCGCTGCTTTAAGGGTAGAACGCTCCTTAAGGAACACATGAAACTAAATGATGCCAGCTCAAAGGTCTTATCATATATTATTTAAACATAAAATAAGTAAATATACACTGAAAACAATGGTGCGCAATGATTTCTTTTGCTAATTATTGTATGTAGCATGTGCAATATTTTATTTTAAATTATTTATTATAAATATTTATAATTATTAATTTTTTCTTCTATTTGCTGTTCATTCAATGCGAAAAAAATGTATGGCAATAGATGGACTTTTAGTAGTTTTTTTCTAAAAATAATTTGTGTGAATTTGCCCTTTAACGTGACCATAATGATATTATGGTGTTGGTCATGTGGTTCAGTACAACAAACAAAACAATGCAACTTTTGCAAACAAATAAAACAGATTTTAATCCCAATCTATCACAGCGGAAACATCTGAGCAACCCAGAATAAAGAAAATATATTAACACACATCTATTTGCAGATTAGCAGTTAATTAATCTCTGCGTACAATTTATTCTCAGCTGGCAGGATTCGTTCTCCTCGGAGATAGTGAAGCACAAAAAAGGCCATTCGTTAGTCGACCCCAGAGAGGCGAAGCTCTGCCCCTTCCTGTAGGCTAAGCCCCGCCTCTTCCTGTAGGCCACCGCGGGACCTTCATTTACAAAAACGGAGACGGATCATGTTTAGATCCCGGATGAACTATGCAGACAATTACACTCATGATGTCTGTCAATGTAAAGGTAACGTTGCTCGTCAATAAAGTTGCAATCATAACGAAAATACGTAAAAATACATAATGAAAGACTTTACGACCCAAAAGTCACGCAACTACCAGGATGTTACGTTACTCACGCTAACGATGACTCTCTCTTCTTTCTCTTCCAGCTGAAAAAAGAGTTGCTGGATTAAGTTAAAATAACGTTACCTTAGTGACGGAACGTAGTTTACTAAGCTAGCTAGCAAGCTAGCCGAGTACAACAAACTTTCTGCTAATTGAAACATGACTTCTGAAACTGACAAACATCAGACGTGGAATTCCGGGAACAATTTAAAGGGGATCTAGAAGTTATTTCTTATGTCGCCGTTGACGACCGTATGAACACTTTACATCATATTGTGCGTTTAACATTTTCCTTCCACCATCGTAAAAAAAAAAAAAAAATTCCATGCTCCAGTTCCACCCACAATGCGATGCAACAGCTCGTACCCATATATGCACGTCCCATTCCAAACAGACTCACCAGCATCACAACAACATCATTTAGCACAAAACAGAAGCAACCGACCCGATCAGAACGTTAAAGCAGGAAACACTTTCAACACATAAATATATACATATTTACAATCGTAGTGACCACCCCCCCCCCCCCCCATGCAAAATGGTAAAGACGCTGCATCAGTGAATCGTGTCTTTTAAAAGGTGCAATGAGCAAAAGTTTCAAATTGTAAAGATGCTATTAAAGGTGCAAGTTGTACAATCTGGCACCTTCTAGTGGCAAGATTGCAGATTGCAACCAACTGAAACTTCACCAGTGTGCCGAGCATTGGAGAACAACCAAACGAAATCCAGTTCCCAGCATTCATTGCTGCCGCCTGGCTGTAGCAGAGATTTGTTTCTTTGTGTTAAAAAAAAAAAAGCCCAAATATGAAAACCACCGGCCCAAAGATTTGAACCAGTGAGCCCAAAATGAAGGGGGGGGAGGGGATTTGAACCACCACCAAACCTGGGAGCCCCGAGGATGAGGGGGAGCATGCAGGGCAGGGGGGGGTCATCGGGAGACGTCCTAGTCTTCTCGTCGTTCGATCATTCTGTCAGCGAGAAGCAGTGCGTCTTTAAGGGGCTGTAATGATTTCCTGTTTCAAAATAAACAAAACACACGTATTTTCATTGTTCTATTCTGAATCTCAGTATTTTTATTCCGTTTGTCGTCAAGTGCTTCGTATGAAGGGAATCGTCTCATCAGATGGACGATGGCTTTTATTGTGTAAAATCTACAGGAAATGAAATGCGTCTATCTATAATATCTATAATTGGCAGCGTTTAATTAGCGGCTATTCTTCAACAAAACAAGGCCGATAATACTGCTGGGAGGAAGAGTAAGCAGGGGGACTTTTATTGTGAAAAACTCACTGAATTAGCGTAGCTTTGTTAGCGGTAATTCTTCAATAATTAAAGTCTACTAACGCTGCAGGGAGGAAGCATTAGCGGCGTAAATAACACGGGGACTTTTATTGTGAAAATGTGCCACATCAGTAATCGTGTCTCTTTACCTATTTGACCTCTGAGGTTCTCTCGATGACGATGGTCTTGGCTTCCTTGACAGCCGAAGTGGTCTGGTAATCGTCGCCCAGCAGACCCAGGATCGGGTACCGGTTCCTGTAACTGTGGAGGGGAGGGGCAAGTAGACCTCGGGTTACGGCTCGGATACAATATTGGCACAAAACGTCCACCCAGACTCAAAGACCTCGCACAAAAACTGCAGAACTAAAAAAAGAAACAGCAAATTATGAAAATTTCACAATAAAAGGTTTTACTCTAACTTCATTTTATTTCACATAAATCATTTTTTCAAATCTGGTGATGTCATCGTACCTGTTAGTGATGATGGTCTTAGTGACCTGGTTCTTGGAGCTGTCGTTCCTGTCCAGCATCAGCTTCCTGATCTCCTGGGGGGGGCAAGAGGTCAAAGGTCAGCGGACGGGTTCAACATAGTATTAATTTTGTTTTTTCAAATTACTCTCTTTAACTCAGCAATAGATCTTGAACTACGTGTGTGTGTGTGTGTGTGTCTCAGTGTGACAACTTTTAAAAAGAGGAAACCACAGACTGCGGAGCAGAAATGCATTGTGGGCCACGGTGCTAACCTCTTCCTGGCGGCTGATGGTGGTCTGCCGCTGCTCCAACATGGCGAGCAGCTCCGAGATCTTCAGCTGGAGACTCTTGTCCGAGGACGACCTCTCGGTGTTGGTGGTGACCTCGGTCTGGATCCTGGTGATCTGGCTCTGGAGGGGGTGGGGGGGGGGGGGGGGGGGGGGGGGGGGAGAGAACTCAGCTTTATTGTCTACATGTAATATCCTCCTCCTGTCTTCATCAGGGTGATTCTTCATCTCTCCACCAGGGGGAGCAGTGTCACAGTCTTACCCGCAGCCTCTGGATCTCCTGGTCCTTCTCCTGTCTCAGGGAGCTCAGCTGGTCTTTGTACTGACGGGACAACTCCTCCGTCTTTATGTGCAGGGTGGTGCTGCTGCCCTGACCTGCCAGCTGGGGGGGGGGGGGGGATTTCATCAGTTAACACTGTCTGCATGATCCTTTTAACGGTACTTTTCTTTTCTTTTTGGGGTTGGGTGGTGTCCAGACATACAAATGAGGACAGGATGACCTTCTAATTTTATATTTTTATAAATAAAATGACATTGAAAAAGATTATGAAAACATTATTATTAATAATAGTAATAGAATGAATCAAAAAATTACACCCTCACCTTCTGCCGCAGCATCTCGTTCTCCTTCTCCAGCGCTCTCATCCTCCCGTCCATCTCCTTCATCCTGAAGTCGCGGCTCGAGTCATCGCTCCGGGTGCTCATCAGCTGGACCTCCAGGGAACGCTGGGCGGCGCTGGTCTCCTTCAGGGACGCCTGCAGCGGGACCACACACACACACACACACACACACGCACACACACACACACACAACCAGGATTCATTACTTAAAGTATGATTAAGATTTCATAAATCATGAGAATCATCAGTCTCTTGTGACGGAATGATGCTGATCATTGTGTTTAAAGTTAACAAAGAAAATTAGAAATCTTTAATAATATTTATTTAATAAAATAATATATAATATAGTATCATTTTATAATTCATTAATATGAATTAAATTAATTAAATAAAAAGTTTTTTAATTAATTAAAAAAATTTAATAAAATAAAATGTATACAGACAGACAGACACACAGACAGACAGACAGACAGACAGACAGACAGGTGCACCTGCAGCTGTCTGTTGTTCTCCCTGACGGCCTCCAGCAGACAGTCGTACTGACGAGCCTGGTCGGCTTTGAAGCTCAGGTCTCTCTCCAGACCTTCCTTCTCCAGCTCCAGACGCTGGAGGACAAAAACACGGATTTGTTGAGAAATGTTTGTATTTTATTTTTCGTTACTCTTACTTGCTGAACAATTACTACTTTTAAAGTTTGAGTTTCTCACCCGCAGGTCTTCGGTCATGTGCAGCAGCTCCTCTCTCAGACTGCTGAAGGTGGAGAGCAGCAGACGCATGCTCTTATCTGCAGTGAGACGGGTCTGATGGACAGACAGACAGACAGACAGACAGTGTTTAACACAGGAACACGTGGTTGTGAGTTTCCCGACGTATCAGCGATCTCTCTACTCACCTGCAGCAGGTAACGCATCTGTTGTTTGGTCAGTTCGGTGGCTCCTTTGGGGAGCAGCGCCTCCACCTCCTCCCGCTCCACCTGCACACGAGGAAGACGAGGAAGACGAGGAAGATGATGCTCACCTATACGTCAACTTTTGGACTTGTGATGTTTGGACTGATCCTAGCTGAATGTTTTTTCATATTTGATCCCATTAAATACGACCTCTGATGGTGATCTTAGGAGGATCATGTGATCGGTTGGTCTGTGAGTGAGTGAGTGTGCACCTCGCTGTCTGTCCGTACGGCAAATCTCTGTTATGGCCACTCGCCACTCTGGAGCGGGCAAGATTTTATAGTCCTTCCAATTCTAAAAGTCAGTCAACCACACCATACATGGTCGTATCAGGCACACCTGAGATCTGGACCTAGTTCTAGATCCCAGTCCACTTTGACTACGCCTGCTGATCTGCGGTCAGATTGCTCTGCGGTCAGATTGCTCTACCAGATGTGTGTGACGGCGGTGCGTTGCTCACCTTGTAGTCGTTGCTGGGATCCAGCTGGTGTTTCCTGCAGCAGAGAGGAAGGACAACAACAGGAAAGATCAATACAAATAGTTTCCACATAGACTCATCTGTGAGCTACGACATATTTCATACTTTCTTGCGTTAGTAAATTAAAGTTTGTCTATTTGTTAAAAAGATGTATGTTTACTTGATCTGGATTGTTTGGTTTAAACACTGTTATTAATGAATGTATCACAAAACAGTAAAAAAACATGAATTTTTCCTCCACCCTTTTCCCTCACTTCCTTTCCTATCGTTATATCGTAAATAAAATCTTGATTAATCATCGGAATTCTTTTTTTTTGTCCTTTTAATACATTTTTGCATATTATGCTGTATTTCTTTATACTTCAAATATATAATACATTTGTAAAAATAATTAAAGTTTACTTTTTTTTTCGTGTCACTCAGCACCAAAACAGTGTTGAAGGGAAAATTAAATAGGATCCATTTTCATGGTGGACACATGAATTAAATGAATCCAAGCGACGTAGTATTGGTAGTAGTAGTAGTATTGGTCGTAGTTGTAGTATTGGTAGTATTGGTCGTAGTAGTATTACTCACTGGCCCCGGATCTTGGACACGTGCTCTGAGATGGTGGAGTGGATGTCGCAGTTCTTCCTGTAGACGTCGGCCAGCAGCTCGCCGAAGTAACGCGTGTCCAGCTTGGTCGGCGTCTCCCTCAGCTCCAAGTTCACCTTCCTGGAGATCTTCTCCACAGCCGGAGGCGGCTTCGACTGTATGATGTTGACGATCTCCACCTCCTCCACCTCCACCTCATCCTCCTCCTCCTCGTCCTCCTCTTCCTCCTGGAGGGACACAGGCAGATATTACACCACTTGTTGAATGAGACCTGTTATTTCTATTTCCTGGATTCGTGTGTTTCAGTCATTAATAACAGCCATGAAGTTGGGAAAGAGTGAGAAAATAGAAACAGGGAGGTCACAAAGGTCACGGGCCTGATAGAGACACATTAACAGATGAGGTCATTCTGTCAACACTTCATCTGTTTCCTGTTAATGTGAGCAAACACATTTTCATCAGTGACTGATTAAGGAAAGATAGCTCAATGAGATGTGTGATCATCACGATCCTCACAGCCTCTAATTGGTCGAGGAGTCAGGAACACAGCCTCTGATTGGTCGAGGAGTCAGGAACACATTTTCTATCTGAACTTCCACCAGATGTTGGATCCAGGCTGCAGGGATTTGTATTATCGGTTCAGTCACTAAAGTTGGGAAATAAGGACCGCCTCACAGTCTGCCTCATTATAACCTTTTGGATTATTTGGATCTCCATTGACTGACTGGCATTCATTCCAAACGGCTGAGCTCGGAGCTCTGAGGCCAGTCAGGAATCATTTCTTTCACCGTCATGTTGAAGCAGGAAAGGGCCGAACACAAAGCTCCCTGTTGTGTGAAATAAAGGTGCACAATAACGGATCCAGACCAGGAAACACACCCGCGTGGCGTCCATTAACAGCGTGGAGCTGAGACGGCGTCCTGCTCCCACCCTCCAGATACACCTGACATCAACCGAACACACCCATGACCTGCTCTCACTTGCATGTGGCAACACAGCCGAGTCAACCTGTCGTTGCGTAACCTTATTTAGTCTGCGTGTGTGTGTGTGTGTGTGTGTGTGTGTGTGTGTGTGCGTGTGTGTGTGTGTGTGTGTGTGTGCGTGTGCGTGTGTGTGTGTGTGTGTGTGTGTGCGTGTGCGTGTGTGTGTGTGTGTGCGCACTGAAACACTTTCACTCTCTGTAAACAAAGTGTTTGCAGATAGACTGGTGGTCTGTTTAGATGCACTAAACATCTCGTAAGAGTAAAAAACGTCCTGAATGATTCAATCTGATACCAAACGATAAAGTTGGCTCCTTCAGTCAGGTTGGTTAGTTGAGTTTTTTCTGACTGGCCTGTTTGTTGCTTTTGGCCTGATTTCACTTTTGACTCACGGGGAACAAAACTGAATGGGAAGTTCAAAACAATATCAAACATCAAAACAATTTCATTGCAAAACGGCAGAAAAAAAAAACATTGCAACATGCATTGCGATCTTTTTTCACACAACAATTCCTCCAACAAAAGAATGGATTCATATCAGAACCCGAAGGCCAGGTATTGCTATCAGGACTGAGACATTCGTGGAGGAAATGTTTCTGAATGCTTCCCCGGGTGTTTCAGGCTCGTTACAGTTCGTCTCCGACAAAAACATCTTATCTGATCGTCAATCCTGATTAAATATCGAGACTGTGGCTGAAAAAAAGTGACTCAGCTGGATTCCAGATGAGCCAGGAGGAAGTTTAAGAGCCAGAGTTTAACACTGTGGTGCCATTTTGGGGGGGCCTACCGAGACTGGCCAGGGAAGGGGCCAAATATTAGAAACGACTCTCAAACCTAAAAGGAATTTATGAGCTTATTGTCTGTAAGTATCTGGTTGATAAACTGGAAGTTCACAGTAAAGAAGGAACAGAAACAAAGTTGTCTCAAAGTGTTTCTGAGTCACATGGCCTTTCCTGTTGCCGACGCCCAGAAATGACCAGGAAACAAGTTGATTGTTTTCATTAAAAGAAAAGAAAAGGGAAGAACAAGGCAGCGAGGAACAGATAACATTCGTTCTCCCCAAACTCAACCAGACATTAGTGAACACGGTCATGTGTCTGCCGACTGGCCAATCAGAGTGTAGCATCGTCCAGCTCCAGACCAGACTGCTCCATAGACATTTGGGGGGGTTTCAGGCCTGGTTAAACTGTATCCCAACATACAACATGCTGCTGCGTCCCAAATCCGCCATCCAGTCAATAAAAGCAGTCAATAAAATAGGTTTTTCAAATAGTGCGAACCAACCGAACCACCAGAGGTCCTTTATCATAAAGTCATGAATGAGCAAAAACAATATCAGACTGCCGGGTCCAGTAGGACCAGATATTATCTGCGGACAGACAGACAGACTCACACACAGCTGAGCACTTACGCCTGCCACAAACTTAACCCCCTCATATTTTTATATTGGTTTTTATGTATTTTCTTATCATTTGTTTAAATCTGCCATGCATTTCATTTCCTTGTGTACAGTTAACAGTGAGTAAAAATATATATTTATATCACTCACACACCGGTGTTATCAAAGCAGATCTCAGGGTGTTTGGATTGGCACTAAGGTGCGGCTCAGCTGCCACATAACTGCTATCTGACACTAATGTTGTAAAACCAAACCCTTGTCTGACAACGTGAAACCTGGTCTGTGATCCTGCAACACAAGGTCCCAGCAGGACCGAAGGTCGGGTCCCTGGTAGGACTTTTTATTACACTGGTTCTGCTGTGGGGTGTGAGGTGGGCGTGTCCCGACGCTAACATACCCATCATTCCTGCAGGGAGAAAGGAGAGCGGAGACGGCCGTCTGGACACATAACGGGACAATCGTCTTGTTATCAGCAGACATGCCGACGATGACGATGACGCTGCTAGTTTCACTTATTTTCGAAGCAGGAACGTCATCATTTAAAACCACCAAACCAGCCCATAATAACTGGATGAGTCTGCTGGCAAAGAGTATTGTTGTTCAGAAACCGACAGGCTGCCTCCTCAAAGCTGGGAAACAGCCGAATACTTGTGAAGTGTCCAATAAGAGCTGGAAGGAATGTGCTTCAGGAGCTTGTGTTGGAGCTACTTGTGTGGGATTTCATATCTGATGGTGATACAACAGCAGAGCTCAGACGGATTCTTCTTCTTTCACCACTGACAGACTGGCAGTAACTGCCAAGATTAGCAAGTATGTTCAGGTTTCTTTAAACGTGGGAAAATCTGCTAAAAAATAGGCGATAGACTCCTTGTTGCCTTGACCAGCCTTGTTCTTTTTCTGCCGGGTTACTAAACGGTGAGAACATAGTGGAGGTGGGGCTTCCCTCCTCGTAGACCCCGACCAGGTCTCCTCCATCACGGCTGAAATCACCACTATTGCTGCTTTGTACATGGTGAAGTCCCAGATCCACCAGGAAACAAAATGCTGTCCTGTCTGGGTTCATGACATCATCCAGGTGCTCAGTGGATTTCACCAAGCTGGATTCACTGGATCTGGCTCACCACAGCTGGAGGAACCCAGAATAAAGTATTCATCTGTGATTTAATATCAACAACCAGAAAAAATGCTGAAATAACTCCATAATGATGTTGATCAGTAAAAAGTGTGAAGTCATGCTTTGTTAGGTCCGTCTGCAAGACCACAAGAAAACTACTTTTAAAACGCTGGTTTTCTGAATGGAGTCTGGTTGATGGGTGCTAGGCTAATAGCCTTGTTGTTTGGACCACAGACAGTCTCTGGTTTCTCCACATAGTCTGGTCTGGTCTCTGGACTAATGTGAGCTACTATCTAGACCTCTGGGGGACCACAGACACAGAAGCCGTAGAGTTTATTTTCAAGGATCACATAAACGTCTCAGCTGGAGTTTAATACAGCAGATGCTAAATTCCAGAGATCTGATGGTGCGTCTTTGTGGGCTTGTTTTCAGGTCGTGAACGGAGCAGCATAACGCTGCAGAAACCAATACACAAACACAATACACCTGAGTGTGTGAGTGTGTGTGTGCATGTGTGTGTGTGTGTGTGTGTGATGTAGGTCAGGGTGTGTGAGCCTCTCAGAGAGTCATGTTACCTCACAGGTCTCTTTGTGTGAGTGAAACAGTGAATTCTGTGACTCTGGTGAAAGTAGAAGTACTGATTCTACTTATTCACTCAAGGGAACATGAGAAAGTACTGAAATGTACTCAAAGTAGAAAGTATTACGATGAAGGGCATTGTTTTTTACAAGTCATTTGAGTTGTAACAATGATTGTAACTCAAAGTGTTACCAGAGGACTAGATCAGCGCCTCCCTGAGGGTCTGAGGGTCTGAGGACCTGCACAGGAAGATGAGCATGTTTTAACACTGACGATGGTGGCGTGTTTGGCGTTGCGCCATGCCCCGCCCCCTTCTCCCGCCTCGCGGCGGGACGCCGTTCTTCCCCGTCCTGTAATTAAGTGTGAATACTTCACATTCCGGTGAGAAAAGCATCCGAAGACGCAGCTGAGCGGGAAAACTCCCACAGTGCCTTAGTTCCCTCTGGGCGTGAGGTCGCCATGACTGAACCTTCTCTCTGCTTTCACTGAGGCTCGTTGACCTTTGACCTGCTCATGAATCTGTTTAGACAATCGGAATAAAAGTGTGAGCAAAGAACACCTGAGCAGGCTTCTATCCGAGGCTCACTTTTAGCATGAACTTGTCTTCATATTGTTTTTATACTTTTATACTTTATGCTTGTATTGTCGTAATTCTCCTGTTTCAACCATGTAAAATATTTAGCACTTTGTATGATTAAAGATAATTCATTATATTAATAATAATAATAATAATAATAATAATAATAATAATAATAATAATAATAATAACAATTATTAATTGTTGTTACTTTTTTTAGTATTGTTTGTTTATTTAATTAATTCATGTATTTGTTCATTAACTATTATAAATAGTGTCAGCCAATTTAAATAAAAAATTCCATTCATCTAGTATTTTTTTTTATTATTAATTTATTATTCATTATTATTTATTATAATTGTTTCAGTCACTTTCAAGCAAACATTCCAAGGATTTTTATTCCAGTTTTTATTATATTATTGTAAAATTATTAAAGTCATTTGAAGGCAACAGTTTGAGTGTTAACGAGCATTTTCTTCCTTTTTTTTCCATTTTCAGAGTTCAACATTAATGTTTTTATTGTCTGTTTATTGTTTCTATTTAAAGACGACAGGAATAATCTATGCGCAGATTATCTGATAGTAAAAGCGAACTAATCCAGTTAATCCCAGAGGGGGATTAAGATCAGGTATGTCGAGGGAGGGGGGGGCTGATCCACATCCTGTCCAGACCTGCGAGGAACGTGTAGACCAATAATTATTTAGGCGGTCCGATGGCTCGAGGCGTTTCTCTCGGTGAAGGTTTTTTGTTGTAGTCGGCAGTTTTTAAACCAGTCCTCCAGCTTCTTCTTCTGTCACATTTCATGACGGACGACGATCCCAGAAACGTTTTTCAGTTCTTCGTTGGCTCAACAGACCTTCACTCAGACCTTCACTCAGCTCCTCGCTGTTAATCGTGTTGTTGAAACTGATTGTTCACGTGTCAAACTAAACTAAACAACGTGTCAACGTACAGTAAACGGTACGTGTCCGTGCCCTCGGCTCTTCAACATGTTAGCGTGTTTGCTGCAGGGCGTGTTACATAACAGGAATTCTTTCTGGTCTGGTTTTTGAACCCTTTGAGATCAAGTCCTCCTATTTAACAAAAAAATACCGCAACATTTACAACAACAAAAATCATCTTTAACGCTCTGTATGACCTCCTGCCCCTCCCTCCCAAAAAGCGCGGTCTGCTCTGATTGGTCAACCTAACAGTGTCTTTGTCAGGAATGCCCCGCCCCCTAAACCAGAACCAGATCACAGTCATCTTAGCTGACTGGCATCCCATCAGGCTTTGCTGCAGCGGCTCCTGTCAGTCTCCCTTTCAATGGAAAACTGGCGACAAAGTGACGGTTTGGTTAATTTGTTAGAGAAACGCCCACAAATTAAATAAAATTAAATGTTTTTGTCACATTTAAGCTGCTTCCAGCATCTCAGATGGGTCATCTCTTTTAGAAAAAACAAAACCAAGGACGAATTATATAATAATATAATAATAATAATAATCAGAAATAATCGTAAGTTTAAACTCTGCTGCCAAACTGAAATGGGCGAGTGATTTGTTTCTCAAGAAAAACGCCTTCAAAGCGCCGCGACCATAAACCGTAAACCTCCCTGTTGTGACAGCAGCAGTAAACATGACGCTGCAGGTTGAACTCACAAGGAATGCAAACCCACGCAGAGCAAAGGCCTCTGGGAAAGCTGCCGGACACACCCCGGTGCCACGCCCGGTCATGATGTGATCATGAACAAAAGGGCTGAGAGAGAGAGAGAGAGAGAGAGAGAGAGAGAGAGAGAGAGAGAGTCCCAAATACCGGAATACTTCCCGCAAATAACACACACACCCTGAATTCAAACTAACAACACACACAAAAACCCACACATTTACTGGGAGGAAAACACCGGTGTGAGACGAGGGCAGCCTGTGAAGACCTGAGGACTAGTGGAACCTAAACACACCCAACCACACACACAAACACACACACTACTACACACTACTGCAAATAAACATATTCTTCTTATATTATTTGTATATATATTTTTACGTATTTATCTATATTATTCTGTTATCTCTTATTATTTGTATTTTTATTATTTATTTATTATAATTATATTCATAAAATTGTATTATGTATTATTATTATTTTTGATTATATATATATATTTATTTGTATTTATTTTTATTATTTGTATTTTTTTTTTTTAATGCATTGTATGTAATTGTGGTTTGGCAACACATTTGAAAAGTCGTGCCAATAAAGCCTTGTGAATTTAATGGAGGAGCCCTGCTGGAGACCTGGACCTGAACCGTCCAGACCCGTAAGAATCCTTTAAATCAATAAAGAGCTAATAACAGAAACATGACCTTCCAGCCAAAACCCAAAGATGAAATCGTATGTTAAAGGTTCACATCAAGAGGACAATCTGAAATTTTACCTTTGGTTGTTTTATTAATTAATCCCTGGAAAAAGTTTTTTGTTAAACTCTGTGATATGGGGTCTGGTTTTACATCATACCTTTAATACTATAATAATAATGAACCAGAGACCAGGTCCCACCTCGTGTTCATAAACCTGTCGTGACTCGTTAGCATCTTAGGTGTGTTTATCTTCAACTTCATTAATTAACTGAATGAAGACACACTTTTATGAGGTGTACACCGAGGACACATACTTGTGTGTTTGCCAGGTTTCATGTGTGTGTGCGTGTGTGTGTGTGTGTGTGTGTGTGTGTGTGTGTGTGTGTGTGTGTGTGCGTGTGTGTGTGTGTTTTATGTGTGTGTGTCCTTGCCTCCTCTTCAGGATCGGGGCTTTTGATTGGACTGGACGACTGGCTGAACACGGATGAAGACATCCCGCTGATGCTCTGAAATACAAAGAGAAGAGACTTTTTAAAAAACAGTCTAGTTCTGACCCCCTTTAAAAGGACCATACCAGTCTAGTTCTGACCCCCTTTAAAGGACCACACCGTAGTTCTGACCCCCTTTAAAGGACCATACCAGTCTAGTCCTGACCCACTTTAAAGGACCACACCAGTCTAGTTCCGACCCCTTTTAAAGGACCACACCAGTCTAGTTCTGACCCCTTTAAAGGACCACACCAGTCTAGTCCTGACCCCCTTTAAAGGACCATCCCATTGTAGTTCTGACCCCCTTTAAAGGACCATACCAGTCTAGTGCTGACACCCTTTAAAGGACCATATCAGTCTAGTTCTAACCCCCTTTAAAAGGACCATACGAGTCTAGTCCTGACCCCCTTTAAAGGACTATCCCAATGTAGTTCTGACCCCCTTTAAAGGACCATCCCAGTGTAGTTCTGACCCCCTTTAAATGACCACACCAGTGTAGTTCTGACCCCCTTTAAAGGACCACACCAGTCTAGTTCTGACCCCCTTTAAAGGACCATACCAATCTAGTTCTGACCCCCTTTAAAGGACCATTTCAGTCTACTTCTGACCCCCTTTAAAGGACTACACCAGTCTAGTCCTGACCCCCTTTAAAGGACCATACCAGTCTTGTTCTGACCCCCTTTAAAGGACCACACCAGTGTAGTTCTGACCCCCTTTAAAGGACCATACCAGTCTAGTTCTGACCCCCTTTAAAGGACCATACCAGTCTACTTCTGACTCCCTTTAAAGGACTACACCAGTGTAGTTCTGACCCCCTTACGGACGTAACCTGTCTTCATCAGTGTATCAGCGTTAACTCCAGTAGCTCCGCCTCCCTGTTTTAACCTCCATTCACTCAGGTTCCAGTGTTATTGGTTTCCCGGGATACCATACAGTAGATTTCCCTTCAGCCAATCGGAAGTGAGGACCGATTTTCAAAAGGTGAGATACTGAAGGTAATAAATTAGACAAAGAAAAGCTGCGTCTGACTGATCCAACGTGTTTGTCTTCAAACGTGAGGGTGTGTCGCCTCGGCGGAGCGGGCGCGGCATCGAACTCAGGAGTCAGCATGACAGTCGATGATTAACGAGCAGCCGGGATCCGAAGGGAACCCCGTCACAATCTGCCGCGAATCTGGTCTACTTATCGTACGATATATGGACCTGACCTTTGACCTTCAACTTGAGTGATATAATGTGACTTTGATCGTTTTTGCTGACCTCGGTGTTGTACGTTAACGTGTGTTTTGTGTTTCGTGGTCGCGAGCTGTGAAAACTGGACGTCCAGTGTGAGAATTAATAAGTCATCGCCGTTTCCCTCACAGAGTTTTCTGTGTTTCTGCTGGTGAAACATTCCTAAATAAGCGTCATGTTCACAGTGAATGGTCCTCTTGCATCATGCAGCTAATTAAGAGTTCCCACACTCAAACGGCTTCTTTCTTTATTTTTAAACCGCAAAATATGAAATGAACTTCTTCGATTATTCAACTTTCTTTTGCTTAGTTTACAATTAAAACATTTTGTAATAATGAATTATTACATCAGGCACAAAGTTGTTATTATGTTATGCACCACTTTTTGTTGTTATTTTGTGGATTTTCATCTTATTTTTTTTAAATTTGTTTATTTTTTTAATTCTAATTTTAGCATTCTTAAACTAATTAAACTAATTATGGCATTCTATCGCTGTTTTTATGTTCTATGATGATGTTCTATTTTATGGTCTATTTCATTTATTGTAATGCACTTTTAAAGAAATTTGAATATTATATTTGCTTATCTTTCACATAATTCAAATATTGAATTCATATTTTATCTTGTGAATAAGAGGGAATAAACGTGTATTAAAGGCTGCAGAATTAATAACGCAGAGTTTTGGTGGCTCATTAAAAGCGGCTCGGATTCTGGTTCTGGTTCAGTAGACCACATCGTGGACCCAGCAGAGAGACTCACCTCCATGGTGCGCTGCTGGTACGCCATGTCCGCGGACTCCTGGCTGCTGACGCTCAGGCGGGGCAGACTCTGCAGGTAGACCGGGGACAGGTGCTGGACCATGGGCTGGACCATCTGCTGGACCATGGGCTGGACCATGGGCTGCTGCATCAGCACGTAGGACTGCTGCTGCTGCACCGGGACGTAGGACTGCTGCTGCTGCTGCATCGGGACCAGGTACCGGACCGTCTCGTACGAGCCGTTCAGCGCGTACGGCATCGGGGACGCGGGCCCGCTGGAGATCACCGTGCTGGTCACGGGCTCCGGGGAGGCCACGTTCACAGTCCGGTACGTGGTCTTCGACGTCTCGTACTTGTGGAGAGACATGTTGATGGATCGGTGAGGTGGATCAGGCTCAGACCCCCGACCCCCCCTTCTTCAACAAAAAAAGAAAAGTTTTGTGCAGATAATAAAAAAAAAGATTCCTCAGGTGGGTTTCCTGTGCGGGTTCGGGTCTGCGGGGGAGACCTGAAGCGTCCCAGTAGACTTCCTTCTCTGCTGCAGGGAGAACTGGTGCGGAAAGTCCGGTTAGAGGAGTTCTTCAGGGGCAGGAAGACCGGAGCAGACAGGGAGGTGCTCCGATCCTGTATGCAAATACTAGGGGGGGTAGAGGAGGGAGCAGCTGACAGGAAGTACAACGTAGTACCTGTTGTTTGGGGTTAATAATAATATATTAAATGTGTGTGTGTGTGTGTGTGTGTGTGTGTGTGTGTGTGTGTGTGTGTTGTGTGCGTGCGTGTGTGTGTGTGTGTGTGTATCTTCTTCCTCTTTCCATAAGTTTCCATCGTCGTGAAAAAATCCTGCAGAAAATAAAGTTGTATGTGTGTCTGAGTTGGCCACTAGGTGGAGACACAGCAGGTTGCAGCTCCACCAACAACAGTAGATCATGTATGTGAGCATTGATAGGTCAGTGCATGCAGGACTTCACAGAGACATCACACAGATGTGAAATAATATTTTATTATGACACGTTATCTCAGAGTGTATGGTGTATTTTATTACAAACATTTCGATACTGAAACAGTAATTTATGAGTTTTGTAAGTTTGTTGTTACTTTGAGCGACGATTTAAAAATATTTGGAAAAGTTCCTCCTTACTTTACTACGATTTAAGATGCTTAATGGATATTTTAAGATACTTGGTCATTTTACTAAATAGAATTTTAAGATAGTAAATCATTATTTTAAGATACTGAATAATTATTATTATTAAGATAATAAATAATTACTTTGAGATACTAAATCGTTATTGAAAGATGTTTTTTAAGATACTAAATCATTATTTTAAGATACTTAATTGTCTAATTATTTTTTATAACTACTATTATACTCGTTATTTCAGAGATGTTAAATGTAAATATTACGAAAGGGGATGCCAGGTCATCGGTTTTCTACTCTCGCGATGTTCAGCGAGATCAGGCAACGTGATCGCCTGTGATTCCACCAATCCGACGAGGAGGAAGACGCCGCCCGGATCATTTATCGGATGCGATAATGGCTGCTACCCTACGGCTCCGAGGTTATCTGCGCCATCATCCAGTCAACATTGGCGGGTCACCGACGCGTCTGTCGTCGTCCTGAAGCCAACATCTGCTCCGGTGAGACCAAAACGAAGCAGACTACGGTGACGGAACGGCGTTGTCGCCCGTTTAGTCGCCGGCTGACCGGGATCTTGTCCACTAGCTAGCCCTCCACCCACCGGTACCGCTATCTGATGCCTCTCCCCTCCGCCGCCGGACTCCACCCGAGACAGAACCGATTTAACGGTGAAACGAGTGTCGGTTGACGTTAAACCTCGACTTTAGACATTTTGCGAATGTTTATCAGCCGCTCTTCGATTCGGGATTAGTTGAAATTCACGACGCGGTATCTTTTTCAGTCAAAAACGTCCGTGTTTTTTTTGTTTTCTAATATATTATCTCGTGTGTATGATTCGTTTGTGATTTGGTGTGACGCTGTGAAATGATTTATGAGCCCTTTTTTTTGACAGCAGAAAACGTGAGGTTTTATTTTGAAGTACTGCTGCAGGTGTTTACGTAACCGTCTAAGCTGTCTGCCTGCAGTCATCTGTCTCACATCCCCTCTCTTTATCTTTTTAGGAACAGCCCTTTCTCACCATTATGTAAAAAAAAAATGGCGGTAGTTCAAATTCATGACATTTTCTAAATGTTTGGTGAGAATGCACAGCTGAATATTATATTTAATCATGCTGCACAATGCTTTTTTTAAAATGAATATTTACATATGATGGAATGGTGCGAGAGGTCCTCCTCAGTTATTTATTTTTTAAATCTGTAAAATGTATAAAAAAAAATAAAATAAAAGTGTTAGAAATTCTGTTTGTAAGAGAGTCTGGGTTCACGGTTGACCTCTGACCTGTCCCCGTAGTTGCTTCCCCCCTGGCCCCAGCTGCTCGCCCCACAATGCATTGCCAGAGGGCTTTGTGCGTCGCAGACGGACCGATGTAACCGCTGCCGCTTCACCAGCCAGCGCACAATCACATCAAACCAGCAGCAGCAAAAAGGTGGGAGAACGACCCCATGTTCTTCTGTCTCTCTCTCTCTCTCTCTCTCTCTCTCTCTCTCTCTCTCTCTCTCTCTCTCTGTGTAAATGTGATGCTCGTCTCTGACTTTCAGCTCCCCGTCCTGGTCGATCTTCGTTCTTTCTCTTTCTGACATCATGTCTGGACCAGGGGATTTACCAGGTCAGTGTTTCATGACTCAGCTGAATCCCCCCCCACCCCTGTCAAATGAAGTACAAATACTTGTGTTCAAACAGACGAAAGTAGAAGTACTGGTTCTACTTCTTTACTCAAGTAAAAGTTAACAAGTACAAACTCAAAGTAGAAAGTAAAAGGATATTTCTACTGAATCTGGCGTCACATTAATAATGATAATCAATAGTGTGAGGAGGAGAAAGTTCAGATGTTTGTTTTAACATGTGGTGTATTAGATTTGAAGTCTTGACAGCGTTTGTTTCCGTTGGTGTCGGCAGCCCTGGAGGGTTCTGGGATGGGCGGGATGAGACTTCCTGTCGGGATGACCCGGCGGGCCCTCAGCTACGACGACAACCTGGAGGCCCCCATGTCCACGCCGCCGCACGACATCAGCATCCACACGCTGTGGAGGCGCCCCATCATACCGGAGAGGAAGTTCACACACCTGGCCGAGGTGAGACGCACACACACACACACACACACACACACACACACACACACACACACACACACACACACACACACACACCATCAGGGTTGGTACGGGTGCTGGAAATCCTTGAAAACACTTGAATTTTTACCAAAAACACCTTATTGTGATGTCTGGGTGCAGAAATCACATAAACTCAGATTACTGGATGCCATGTACGTTTTTATTTACTACATTTAAACCGTTTTAATTAATAGGAAAACTAATTCTGTCGTCTGTAACTGAAGATTGTTGCCGTGGTTTCAGTGTCGAAGTCACATTTGAAGACTCGATGTCATGTCTGTCTGTTTTTCCCACCAGGAGGACGAGAGCGGTGCAGCCAGTCTGTCTGCAGTGCCGGACAGCGCCCCCTCCAGGTCACCGGTTGTAGTGAAGGCCAAAGCCTCCTCCATCATCATGAACTCTCTCATCACCAGTAGGTGACACCTGTTAACGACGATGACATCACCTCTTAGGCAGAACTTCCTGTCTGTTTTATCAGCGGAGACGTGATGAGTTAAAAAAGATAAAAATATACAGAAAAGAATAGAGTTAGAGGAATGTGTTGAATTCAGAATAACAAGCTAGTAACTTTAAAAAAAAACTTTATTTAGGTTGTGCTCTTAAAAAATGGGTAGTTTCCCAAATAGAGAATCAAAGCAAACGGTGATTACAGCGGTGATATGTCATAGAAACGATGATAAAAAAAATAGATTTTCATTGGATATTTACTTTTATTTTATTTTATTTACCCCCCAGAGCAGACTCAGGATAGCGTGTACAAGTTCGAGCAGAGGGCGGGGCTTACAGACACCAGTTACACCCCCCACAAAGGCCTCACCGCCGAGGAGACCCGGCACCACCACCGCATGCCCGAATCCCTGCAGGTGAGACGCACACTCTTAAACGCACAGCACACAACCGTCTGCTTGTGCACAGACCACATGCAGGTCTCCAGAGACCTCCAGAAAACCCCCTGATGAGCTGCTATGAATGATATATTCTCTATGATGTACATTCAGGCTTCCTCCCATCCTCCAGTTGCATCACTGAGGTCGACCAATCACATTCTCCTCACTGATATAAAAACGGTTTTGATAGATTTGAGCTCGACTTCTGTTCCCGTCGTGAGCTTGTCGTGCGTTTGTGTGTTTTTCTTATTGTCGTCAGCTTTGTCTTCATTTCCATCTTCCTGCTCGTCCTGCTCCACCGTCGTTTAAATGAGCTGTGCAAATAAAGTTTGACTCCAGGCCTGTCAACAACCTGTGTCAAATATGTACAGGGTTCCCAGTGCGTTAGGGTCCTGGAATATCAGGAAATGATCCTGGAATATCAGGGACTGATACTGGTATATCGGGGAATGATCCTGGAATGTCAGGGCATTTTTAAAAGTATTTTCCAGACAGGGAAAGTCAGGATTTGATCATTTTTTGGGGTTCCACGTCCTGGAATATCAGCATGTCTGAAGTCTAGTTTCTGTTAAGCTATATGTAATATCCACCATGTTTTATTTCTCTTTACCGGTTTACTTCACTCATTTCCCCCTATTTCGTAGAGTGGTTGCTATGGTTACCTGTTTCTTCCTCAATTATCCTGATCACTCAATCTGTTAATCTGACGGGTTCATCTCCGTGGAAACGACTGATGCCTGTCTGGTTGTCGGTGTGTAGAAGCTGCAGATCCAGAGCATGGAGGCCAGAGACGAGCGGCAGAGCTCCTCGGCTCAGTCCACGCCGTCCAGCACGCCACAACACTCGCCCAAACAGCAACGCAGCAGGTAAACCCGCCCCCCCCCGGACCAGGACCCAGGATCCAGGAGCCACAATGAGATCTCACATCCCTTTGTCTGTGTGTGTGTAGAGGCTGGTTCGGCAGCACCGGGTCAGAGGTCAGCGGCAGCTCCTCCAACAGCAGCGTGGACCTGGGAGGGGGTGAAGCGGCGGTGGAGCGCTGGTCAGCCTTCGGCCCGCGGCCGCACGTCCACAAGTCGACCTCTGACCTCGGGTCGGATCCCACAACGGCAGGTAAACGCCTTTTTTACTGATCAAACATTAAAGGTTTGTTCAGTAAACACAACTTTGTGTTTCCACGTGCGGGATTTCGTGGTCGGCGGCGAGCAAACGACCTTTCGGACGGACGGTAAACAAACTTTAGTGCGTCTGCTCCCTCGGCTGCCGACATCAGATCCTCTCATCGGTCCGTTGGGAGACCGAGTCGCTGATCCCGGGTTACGTGAGGTGTCGGTGAGACGACAGTTGATTTCAGGAGAAACATTTTAACGTCAGACTTCAGGCTGTTTGAGCTCCATGACTCAGGGTTGGTACGGGTCTGCACTTGAATTTTAGTGTGGTGTTTTCATGGTTTGAAAAGTGCTTGGATTTAGAATAAAGTGCTTGAAATGTCTGTTCTATGTGATGACATCTATGATATAACAGGGAAAAGTGGATCTCCATATTTGAGGGACTGAAAACAGCATTTTCTGACATTTCTTTATGAAAACTGACTTTTGATGATGAACAGATGATGAAAATAGTTGGTGATTATATTTCTGTGGATCTGTTAGTGGAATTAGTTTTCCTTTCATTTGTGGTCCTTCTGTAAAAAGCTGTCTCCAAACATCATGTTGGTTGTTTAGAGGACAATAACATCTCATTTAATGTGATGAACAAGTGACAGAATAAGTAGACTGAATACTGACCATTGGATTGGTACAAAGATGGAGTTTACCACAGCTGGAAGGTGCTGGAAATGCACCTTGAAATGCTTGGAAAGTGCTTGAATTTGACTTTGGAGAAGGTGGAGGAGCCCTATACTATATTTTTATATTTCCATCTGTAGTTTTTTCCTAATTATTTGATATTCAACCTCATCACGCCAAACGCAAAGTGAATATTCACCGTTTGTTTTACTCGACCTCGTGATTATTTGTTTATTTGCGGTTCTTCTCTAAATGGTTTTCTACGACGTTGCAAATCTGAAATAAACAGATTTTGCTGTGATTTAATTGGAATAAACCGTTCAGAGGGATAAATAACTATCATGATGCAATATATGCTTCCTCGGGTCTGTGCTCTGGACGACAGATAGGCAACTTTTAAAATGCTGGTTTTCTGAATGGAGTCTGGGTCCATCAGGGCTGAGCTAATGTTGTCGCCGCCCCTTTAAAACTCAAAAAAACATCATCTAAATTAGCCATGAATCTGGCAGCGACATTATTGTTTTTACACAAAGCTAATTGTAGCTTTAAAAAAGTGTTTTTAGAACGCTGTCCAGACATCGTGGGAAGTTATTTTGCATGCAAAGTTTGAAAAGGTCTCATCTTTTCTCTTTTTCCCAGCAGGCTTTGCATTGCAGGCGTACCGCGGCGCCCAGAAGCCGACCCCCATGGAGGTGATGAAGTCTCAGGCCACGCGGCTGGCTGACAACGCCGCCGCCGCTCAGAAGGTGGCCCCTCCCAAGATGGAGATTCCCACCGTGGAGGGCCGACGGCAGGGAGCGCGGCCCCACAAGCTCAAACCCCGAGACATGAACGTCCTCACTCCGTCCGGCTTCTGAGAGGACGCCGCTCGCCGTGAACGCCGCTCGCCACCCGGACGCCAAAGGTCCCATGAAATGAAACTGTGCTGTGTTGTTGCCTTCATTGTTTTAGTATCGAGGTGCTCCCGTTGTGTTAATAACGTTGTAGTCAACAAGGGGAAAAAGTTTGAATTTGAACATTTTTCACAATTTTTTTAGACAAAACCACAATGAAAACAATCAAGTTTATTGGCTCTGAATCAGCTGTGAACAAAGATTGCACTTTTCATGTTGTGAAAACATTTCATGGGACTTTTTTAACGGCGGCTCCGACTTCCTGATCACCACTTGTCTGCTTATCTTCACCGTTGAAACAACCCTATTCCCCATCTTCTTCTTCGTCAGCCGTGAAACCTTCCTCTCTAGAGTCCTCTTGCCGGTTTTAACCGCCATCATCATCAGCATCCAGATGAGCTGGAGGAGCCGTGATGACGGCATTGTCAAACCATGCACCTTATTCCCACCACGTGCTCTCATTACCCAGGATGCAACTGGATGACAAAATCTTCTTCATCCTGTCTTGTCTGTTAAAAACTTTACATTTTCTGCATTTCAACAAGCAGGGGGGGGGGGGGGGGGGGTTACATGCGAATCAAACCAACAGGACAAAATATACACACCGAAGTCTCAGGAAATCCTGCTCACTTACTTCCTTTGTGTTTTAATTTAAAGCTGTTGTCATTTATAGATGAAGATTTTGTTCATGTGTTACTGTAGCGGCAGATTTTTGTTGATTTTGTGATCAGAAGAAGAAAACTAAAACCTGTTTCAGGATTCTCAGATTGCTGGTTTCAATCTCAGTGTGAACGTTTAAAAGAAGCCTGGTTTAGTTTAGTGTTCGTTTCGTGTTTAAATATGAAGGATTCCTGTTTCCGAGCGTCGGTGCTGAACTCGTTACCTCGCAGCTTCACCGGCGGTAACATTCCTGTATCGCAAGCTCACGTCTACGATACGATGTCGAGAGACTGTGTGTGTGTGTGTGTGTGTGTGTGTGTGTGTGTGTGTGTGTGTGTGTGTGTGTGTGTGTGTGTTGTGTGTGTGATGTGTGTGTGAGTGTGTGTGTGTGTGTGTGTGTGATGCATGTCGTGTAGATTGTCTGAAAGTTGTGTGTGTCCGCTGTTGAAATTGTCCCGACTGAAGTGTCACGTTGAATTATCTGTGTGTGTGGTAGCGTGAAAAGTTACGCTTTTCTGTTTTTAATCTGTTCAACCATGTGACATTTCCCTTGATTTCACTTTGAAATGTGCAAATAAATGTTACATTCTCATCAGAGAAACCTCGTCAGTGTTTTGTTTTAAATCGTCAGAGCGGGAACGGTTCATTCCCATAGAAATATTCTGTGGATATGTAGTAATTTATTTCAGCCTCTAGAGGGCGTCGGTTCATCATCTAGCTAAATTTAAAGTCACATTGAGTAACAGTTAGGCTTCTGATTGGCTGATCCTCAGTCAGTGAAAAACTTCCAATGCAATTATTTCTGTGATAATTTCCCAGCATCCCTCAGTGATCACACTGGACACGTGCATGTTAAATGATGTTTATTTATTTTTTTGGTGGTAAAGCGAAGGCGTCTTCATGCAGCGTGAGTCCTGGTGTCTGTGTTTGAGATGGATCAAAACCGGTTTCCGTCGCTCCAGGCTCTAGATCCTGGACCTTTTAGACTTAAACCAGTGAGAAAAAGCCCAGTTGATTCAGGGATCGGTAACAAAGTAAACCAGAGGCCTCCAATAATCAGCTCCTCTAGGATTTCACACACTTTTTTGGGGGGATGTTGTGGATATGCCAGATTTCAAGGCAGATTTTTTTTTTTTTTTAATTCTCATGTTTTGCAATGAAATTGTAAATTGCAAAACATATTTGAAATGTTAGCCATTGTGTCCAGTTTGAATAAAACTCACCAAAAAGGCTCAACATTACAAAAATTTTAACAAAATCTGCTTTATTTGTAAAGGAAGTCTTTGTAGCCCCGCTAGCACTGAAATTACGGAGATTGGAGAAGATTGCGAGCAAAATTCACAGGGATTGGCTGAATTTCTGTTAATTGTTGGGATCGTGAATTCCTGGTGGGGCCGACTAATACCGTTGGATAGGTATCATTGGAGCAAGGGTGACAGAAGACTTTGATCCTGAGCTGTAAAAACAAGAAATGCAAACGTTCGGATTTTACAAACTCAAAGGTTCTCCCCTGTCCTCCAGCGTTCATACAACTGTCAAATGCATGATATGAAAAGTCTGTATGTTGCCATTAATCAGTTGGTTAAAAGTTTGTGTTCATGGTTGTTTCTTTTTAGTTTGGTAGAAACAGAAAAATATCACCTCTGGCGTTTCAGGAAGATACTGTTCGAAGCTGCTACGAGGAGCTATTTGGCGGTTCTTATGGACAAAAGTCATAGTGTTTCCAAGCAACAGACTCCCTTAAGAAAACCTCTCATTTTACTGCAGCAGGTTCTGACAGTCTTCCCCGCTCAGTTCTGGTCCTGGTCCCTGCCAGAGGCCCCCCCTGGAGTCTGAGCTGAAGGAGTTTCTGGTAAACTTGCATGATTTCCTCTGGAATCTGACCTGATGACCAGCATTAAGACTAACTATATAGAAATAATTAATGTTAACTTGTGTAGTCAGTTGTTAAAAGCCTTGTGCGGACGACAACTTCCTGTCCGAGACACCTTTTTTTGAGGTCGGAGACTAAAACACACGTTTTCACATTTTAATTTTCTAGATATTGTTTTCTCGAAGGACAGCTGGGTTCACCTCCAATAACTCCTCCTCTCAGGCTCCCTTTTGGTGAGTTTCCAACAGTTGCTCCAGTAAACCAACAGCCTCCCAATGGGGAAGTCCATTCACTGCATAGAGGTGAAAAGGTGTAAACTTGCAAGGCAGCTGCAGTCACAAGATCAGGCAAGGATCACATATCACATAAAAATCCACCTTTTCAGACTTCAGGTAATCTATTTGTGGAGGCGACTGTTCTTTCTAATAAACAATGGCGGCTCCCGAAGAAGAGAAATGGATGCTGCAACAGCATCAGTTATATCGGAACTGGAGGGCATTTCTTCATTGACCAACTGGCTCAGGCAAAAGTTTGATTGATAGATGGTTCTTCCAATCACCGGCTAAGTATTTCTATTTTCAGACTCATGTGGTTCTGTGTAACAGACTGTCTGGTGGGTCGAGTTAGAAGATGCTTGGCCAAAGTCTACGTATTGTCTTCTGGATCGGACGATAACTTGTTAAATTTCTTGCCCTTTCTTGTCTCTTCCTTCAGGGTTTGATGCCTTCAGGGTATACCTCAACGATCAACCTGAAGGAGTCTTTGATCAACGCTCCTGTACTGTACTGGAACTTAAAAGGCTCGATGTGTCGTCGTCAGAGACTCCCTCCTCCTCCTCCTTGTCCTCCTTCATCGCCCCCCCTCCTCTTGATCTCTCCGTACATCTGGAAGAAAAGCTCCATCTCCCTCTGCAGTGCATCGTTCCGGTGGTCGGCATCCGCCTTGGCTCGCTCCATGTTGCGGATCTTTACCTCGGCGACACTCCGGCTGCGTTTCTGCTGATCCAGACTGACGCGCAGGATCGCAAGCTGCCGCTCCAGGACATCGTTGCAGCGCTCTAACCTGTGGTACACAACACACACACACCATTGTAGTACAAACACAACATCTGTTTGAATGTATTTCCTTCCTGGTGCTGGTGTCTTACCTCTGTATCCTGGCCTGGTACTCGGCTTTCTGCTGGGCCATCTGATGCCGCATCTTGTCCAGGAGTGAGTGAGCGTCCCTGGGCTGTGGCTCGGGCTCAGGTTCAAGCACCTGGAGGTCTGGAGGACCAGAGGGGAGGAACACCTCTGAGCTGCCCGTACTGAGAGGGCTGTAACTGGGTACAGAACAGGAGGCTAGGGAGTTGGGGTGGTGGACGTCATCATCGTCATCATCATCGTCATCATCATTTTTGTCTTCATGATTGTCGTGACTTGAAGGAATCCTCTCAGGTCTCTTTGGTGACACATCAGGACTGACCCCGCCCACAGTGTCACCGCTCTCGTCCAATGGCAGGACCTCGCAGGAAGACCATGACGATGAAGAGTCTCTTGTCTGCTGCAACTCCTCTTCACAAGTAGCCATCTCTGGATGGCTGGTTTCAAAATGTCCACCGGTGACCTCCTCCGTCTGCTGAGATGCTCTGTCCAGGTTGTCGTAGGCAGAAATGTTGCTGTCGTCCTGAGTCTCACTGCTGCCCCCGCTGGTTGGCCCCTGCTCCGCACCCTCTGCAGCACCAGAGCTCCAGAAACCAGTACCTGCCTCTTCTGGGCCAGGCCAGTCCTTCGCCCAGCTCGTGAGCACGGGCCTGGCCTTGGAGCTGTCTGGCAGCGGGTCTTGTAGCTGTGGGCTGGTTGTGGAGGCTTGAACCTTTGTCACGGGTGGTCCAGCGTGGCGCTGGTGGTAATCTGCGTCGTGTCCGTCAGAGTGGCTGGAGGAGGCACGAGGGTAGAAGCAGTTCTCCGGGTGGGAGGAAGTGTAGCGGTGGCCGAAGAGTCTCTTCTGGACGCAGGACAAATCTGATTTGGCAGCAGAAGAGTAGACGCAGCTACAGAAAGCAGGAAAGGGACGTTAGACTTTCAAGGTGAGGTTTTTTTTTTTTGGCGTCTGATATCATTTCACTCATAAGAACCACCACAGCAGTAAGTGATAAAAAGGTTTCATGAGGTAAGCAGAGGCGTCAATAGGCCAGACGTTCTCTACTCAAGTAGAAGTACCGATACTTTAAGGCGAGTAGGGCCACTGACCAAATGTCCAGATTTGACAAGTTGGGAGTGCTGCAGGAATTCTAATGTCCTAAAAACCAAGAAGTGATTCAGCATTTTACAAGTGCTGTTCCCTTACCTCAAAGTCGACATGTTTTGTGTTAGATGCCTAGGTCAGTAAATACCTCTCTGGTGAATTTTAAAGCTTTGACGTGTCTTAAAACAGGCGGTTGCTAATAAGTGGCTCAATGAGATGACTAAACTAGTCCACCTGATGATTGCGTTCTTGCTTCAAAAAACAAAAAAGTGATGATGACTTGGGATGATCATCTTGCTGAAAATAAAAAGATTTTTGCTGACGGAACCAGAGCGATGCTAACACAAACATCCCTGCTGCGCTCCTTTGTGTTTTATTTTGAAAGGACCTGGAAGTTGCCAGAGTACCCGGACAGACTTGTGAGTGTTGGTTGATGCCGAGGCTTCATGGTACCTGGCGTTCTCTCCTGGCTCCCTGGAGCGCTCCACGATGAGGGGCATGGACAGCTGGCGGAGGCAGGGCGACGGGTGGAGGTGAGGCTGCCTCAGAGCGATCGGCGATGCATGTGAACCTCCAGGTGGACAGACGTAGACGGGAGGCGGGACTTTGGCAAACAGAGTCTCGTGCTCTCTGATCAGCTCCAACATCAGCACCTGGACCAGAGCTGCACCTAGGACACAGGCAGAGGGATTAAGATGGTCTTCAAAGAACCCTGCTGGTTCTCTCGGGTTCTAGAAGCAGGATCAAGTGGCAAAAACCACGACGAAGGTATGATACACTGAATCATCTTTTGAGTATCAAACATGAACTTTCGTAGTAAAGTATTATTTTTAGTTTGAAGTGGGTGGGTTTGAATGTTTGGATTTAAAAGTTTCTTAAAGGAGGTTTTAAAGGCTTGTATTCACGGTGGTTAAATGGATTAAAATAATGAAGAAAAGAAGTAGTATGTTCTGAACTCTTGGATAAAGACTTAAATTACAACCACTGTTATTTTTTTATGTGAGTACGACAACTTCCAAATTATTGTGGTCTTTAGTCCACCGTATCAGATCATAGGAGTCAACAAAGAGCCATAAAACTCTTTGAATCAGACCTTTGTGTCTGCAGTGGGAACACTGAGAATTGTTTATAATTTTGAAAGTAGAATCCATCCTTCGTACGGTGCCGTCTACCTCCCATGATGCTTTGTGGGTCTTCGGCTTTGGCTCGGACGATGTTCGGCCCGAACACAGTTGCCAAGTTCTGGACGCTCATCTTGTTGCTTCTGGAGTTGCTTTGGACCTCATTCAGAAAACTGGAAGGAACCATAAGAATCCAACGTTTGATGATGCCATGTCATGATTGAATGCTGAATCGACTGTTTAAAGTATAAACCACAAAATGTCCTTTACATCCACCGTTTTCACTCACAAATACGAGGGTCAGCAAGTCTTCTTACCGACAGATGAAGTTGAGCAGGTTGAAGTTTGCAACTGGCAACTCTTGAAGAAGATTCCTCAACTCCTCCAAACCCTGAGAGGAGCAAGAAGAGGAGGAAGAAGAGGGTGAGAGGAAGGTGGAATTTAATTAATTCCTGTGCTGATGCACAATGAATCTTGGCCACAAAGATTATACCGTAAAAGAGGTACTTGAACCTGAAAACAGGGTTTTGTTAACCTCTGCGGTTGAAAATTGCAGCATGCCGTTTAGGTGTGATTGGTTTAGTGATGTCACATGGTCCTGGACTACACCGGTGCATCACTGCAGCCATGTGAGACTCACTGAAAGCAGGTTTTCAAGCTGAAGTGGCTCTTTAACTTTAACGGTTTGACAGTTACCAGCGTCCGGTCGCTCGACAGCTTCTGGCCACAGAGCAGGAAGTCCTGGTAACGTCGGTGGGGAACCAGCGGCTCCGGCAGCTGTCTGAGGTAGAGCTTCAGCAGGGACGCCACCGTGTGGACGTCTGTGCTACTGCAGGTAAAACACATACAGCGAGCTGACTCACTTTCACGTAATACCTATAAAGAACGAGCAATCAGAAAAGGTAGCGGGACCGTACCTGTCGAAGGAGGGCCTCTCACCCGCATCGAAGGCCTCCTGAAGCTCTTTGACCAGACTGGCCCGTCCCGGCTGGCGAAACAAGCCCACCTCCTGTAGGCCGCGCTCCTGGATAAAGTGCACACACTGCTCCACCACCAGGGGGACCAAACGCACCCCATAACGCCGCTCGTACAGCACCGTCTCCTCCAGTCGCTGACCAAAGACGCCTACAAGGTAGGAGGGTGTTAACCAATCAGAGACGTGGAGACAGGCTTTGAAAACCTTTTTACATCGATTATAAATCGAGATAAATCCCTCCCAACGTTCGCCATGGGACCTTATTTCGTGTGAGTACCTGTGAAGGGGATCCAGACTCCCTTGTTGAGGCTCTTCAGCCACTCGTCACCCTGACCAGCGCTGTTGGACAGGAAGAAGTAGGATCCCGGACTGGCCAACACGTCTCGGTTCCCTGCAAACAAACACCAGAACGTTTTTAGAACTTCGTCAAAATAATGAACATTGTACCTTTACGGTTTTCCGTAAATCGTAAATGGACCTGCTTTTATTTTTATAAAGCATTTTCTTGCTACTAGCAACTCAAGGCACCATTCACCCACACATACAATTTGGGGTTCAGTATGTTGCATTCATCTATCCATTCATCCATCCATCAATTCATCCATCCATCCATCCATCCATCCATATATTCATCTATCCATTCATCCATCCATCAATTCATCCCTCCATCCATCCATATTTTCATCCATCCATCCATATATTCATCCATCCATCTTCCATCTATCCATTGAGGTAAAAAAAACAGTAGCATCATAATTCACATGGCCGCTAGAGTACTTCATTAT
>CM056835.1:20384836-20457336 GCA_029853015.1 Chelidonichthys spinosus
AAGTCGAATATAATATCAAAGCATGATGTCATTGTAAGAATGAGAATAAAGTCTGACATCTAAGAGAAAGATTCTTAATATGTTAAAACATTCAAATGAAATATGTAGTGAATATGAATGAGGAGGAGAGCTTCTGCCTGCGGTGCTGTTCAGCATCTAGTTTCAGAATTTGAACGCTGTGAACCTTTAAAGGTGGAGATATTTTTATTTTTTATGTTTAGGACAGAAATAACGAGCTTGTGTCTTATCAACTTTCACGTCCTCAAACCGAAACATGCGGCAGTTAAAAAGGTTGTTTACGCAACTGATACAGTTACAGACCACAAAACCACGTAACTGCTTCTAGTCTGACTGAGCTGATCTTTTATCGTTAGTATTTCAGGGTTTTTTTTAATATAAATTGCGTGTTTATATAGAAAGAAGTTAACATTTAAAAATCCACAGTTTGGTGTCCTGTTGTTGGGGGGAAATTATTTGCATAATGTGACTATTACAATATATGCTGTTGTATGCTGTATTTTAGTTAGTTGGATCTCCGTAAATAGGAAACAATAAGAGAATTTTTTTTCTTGTATCACTTCCTGCGTGTGGTTAATACATGAACTTGTTTTCTCACTGCTGCACCTCTGGCCACGCCAACCAATGATGTCATGGCGGGAAGTTTAACAGCTGGTGGAAATCGCCACAGAACATTTGTCTGCCGTATCCACCATTAAGCCACAGTGTTAAATTTAGATTTGTGCTAACGTTTAGCCTGGTCGCCGGTTGTTACGCTAAAGATAGTGTGTTTGAATGTTTTATTGTGAAAACATGATCTTTAATTGCGAAGCCATCTGCATTTTAAAGGGTTAAAGGTTACGGGCTGGTCAGCTGAGAAACAGACCAGACAGTGTCACTAAAACAAGTCTCAGACCACAAACAGTAGGCTAAGAGTTTGAGAAAAGTGAGTCAAAGCATAAAAAACAGAAAAAAATGGGCCTGGAATTGAGCTCTGAGGTACACCACGTCATGTTGGCGACCACGAAAAGGTGCTCAAATAATGTGAAAATGCCCAAAAAACAAACATTTTTACTCCTTGTTGGGTCATTAATTAATTGAATAACATTGTCTTCCTCCATTTTCTAACCGACATCCTCTGGTCCGTTTGAGTCCCACATTGGCGACGTTTTCTGCTGTTCGACAGGTCGATGCCCGACACGTCGTTCATCACGTCAGAATAACGTCAGCAGGTGATATCGCATTTAGATAGCTTGGGTGAACCCTTTTTCTCAAAGTTGTCCAGCAGTGGTGGACTGGATGTGGTGGACTTCTTTTGGTGGACCAGTTATGGTGGACTTCTGGTAAATAATATCAACACGTCTTAATGTGTACATGCTGCGTTGGAATGAGTCCTAATCCAGAATATTGTCCCACTGAAATGCATCACACAGGCTGGTTCAAGATCAGGGGCAGTAAGCCATGTTTTCCCTGGATGAAAGAAGAGCCCCTGCTGGGTCAGGCCAGGGGTCGGGGCTGGAACAGGTCCCAGTGTCCCTTTTCACTGCAGCTGGCCGAGGATTTTACTGCCCCGAAGTACACAGGAATGTTCACGTCTTGGTTTTCTGCGGGACATAATGTTTTATTGCACCGCGGACGCCATTTCTGTCTCTCCTTGTTTGGCAGCTACGCGGCGTGGCAACAAGTGTTTGCCTTACCCCCTGGAGGGGGGAGGGGGTGGGGGGTGGGGGGGCGCTGAAGAAGAGGAGGGAAACTTACTCTAACAGACCAAACAGCAGCGAGCCAGAGAGGAGAAGCAGAAACGCATCACAGCTCCGATAGCAAAGACAGGTGAGCAGAGAGACACTTCGACTACACAGAGTCTGATGAGATCCGGATCCACTGGATCCTGAAGTCAGCAGAAACTTATTTTTTGTGGCTCATATTTACAACCTCAAATTTTTGAAGCCCAACAAAAAATAGACAATATGAGTCATGATAATAAATAAAAAAACAACGGATGAAAAGTTAATGGAAGGTTTTGAAATTTTGACTAAATTTATTTTTCTTCTTTTTATTTCAAAATAATGGCATAGTTTTTCAAAATAATGATTTTTTTTTTAAATAATGACAGTGTCTCAAAATAATGACGTAGTGTCTCAAAAAACGTAACTCATAATGAGTAATTATCTGAAAATACTGTCGATGGTATCTTTAAATGTCTTAAAATTCTCCAAGTAAGGATTTACTATCTCAAAATCATTATTTTGACAAGGCTAGGTTTTCATCCCATTCATTTTATTTTAGTGGGATAAATAAGCTGAATATCTCAAAAACAACAACAATTAGCACATTTTTCAAAGCTGCTTTGGGTCAGGATGTAAAAAGCTCCATGGATTTGAAAGAGTTGTGTGTGGTCAGTAGACATAGTGCTCATTGTTAGAGCTGCGTGGCCGTTAGATTAGATTTCATCTAAGTGTATTTAAAGCTGTATCAGATGAACTGTTTACGTAAAATGATAGGAGAGAATAATCTGCTTCAATTAAAGGATTTACTCCCAGATCTAAAGCATCTGGATTCAATTAAATCATCTTCCATCCAAATTAGAAACCGAATGGTGCCAAAGCTTCGAGAAATTGTAATTTCAGAAGTTCAGACCAACAGACAACCAAAGACCAAGATGGTCCACAAACCAGTAGCTGACATCTGTTGTGTCTACATCCAGTCCTTATATCAAATCTAACTAGCATGATATGGACACATCAAGTCTTGGATGGGGCACCTGACCCCCCTGTTCTGCCTATCAAGCTGCATGCAGAGTGAAACCTTCTACACCCCAGACAGTGCTGGTGAGTAGTGAATGTTAGAGGATCTTAAAGTGAGTCACAACGGTCCTGTATGTTGTCAGCAGCAGTGAGTCGTCTTCAGCGCTGATTTACAGCCAATCAGAGACAGCTGAGATGGATCCATTCCTGCTCCAGGAGCCTCCAACACGCTGTCACGCCGGCGGCTATAAAAAGCGACGCCCCTCAGCTTTTACAAACAAGTCAACAAAGACACGTCAAAAAGTCTAAATACACCTGGTTAAAACACAAAAGTTGAACTTGTGGATTCTTCAAATCTGGCAACTTCTGCAGACTGTAGTTGGCATGTATTATCTGCTGTGAAGCAGCAATAGCAGGAAAGGAGGTTGAGGTGATAAAGATGACTCAGAACCAAGGTGGCGGGCTGAGAGATGCCCCCCGCTGTGAACTGTATGTCTGCTATTTGTGGAGGAGGTTTTCATTACCCGGCGATGGAGTGGAAGCAAACTGTGAGCTTGTGGACGTGTTGTCAAGATGTCACTCACGTCCTCCGCGGCCACGAATGCGGTCACACTCGTTTATTTTGAGCCCACGTTTGCTTCCCACCCGGCAGAAAAAAACAGACCGGAGCTCTATTTGCTGAAAATAGTCCCCAGAAATCTGTGGCATACTCTTCTGTTTGAGTAACGTTAGTTAAACTCTACATCAGAGGTCTTCAACGTTTTCAGGCCAAGGACCCCCAGGGCCTATAGTCCCAGACCCCAGGATGAAGATCTCTGCTCTACATCATGATGTTTTTAAAGTGCATCTTCAGAAGGACCTGTTAATATTCTCTCTAGAGTTCTAGATTAAAACCCAACACCTTTATCAAGCTCAAAACCTCTTCTGGACTCTTCTGATACCGCCGTATCCAGCGGCTGCTCTTCAAACCTCCACAGGGACCATTATGGTTTCACATTATCTCCTCGGCCGCTCTGGAAGCCGACCTGCCTGCTGGGGGGTCGTAACTAAGCCTTCTTCCAAAAGGCCGGGGAAAGATAGCGATAGAGACGCGACGGGGTTGTAGGTTGGACGGATGTATCACTATGTATAGCTTTGGAAACAGAAGAGGACTTCAGGGGGTGGAAATCTTTGTCCCTGTAGGGATCAAGGACTGTGGAGGACGGAGGGTTTGAATACCAGGCAGAGCACCGAGGATTAAAGGTTTTCCACATTTAGAGAGCAGAGAACAGAAACATACCAGAAGGAGGACACTGAAGAGGTTTTTGCACTTTTTACTCTACAGAACCAACTTCTTTGTTTCAGGTGCAGCAACACAGTGAGTTGTTTTCAGAAGCTATTTGCTTGGACCAGTCAGAGACGGCATGATGCTTATAGAGTTGCATGTTTAGATATTCATGGAAAGTCTTCAGAAAGAGTCTGAGTTGATCCAGAATAAAGGATCTCAATAATTATCAACCCAATCTCACAGCAGTTTGTCAAACGTAGAATGAGATTTATTCGTTTTTATGTGCAAACTGTTTCTCTGCTATAAGGATCCTTATTGGTGTTGGACACATGAAATAAACCATCCATAAATACTGAGAAAGACTATCTATGGGGGTCCAACAACACGGGACTAGCAACCATCAAACTGGTGTTAGAAGCCAATCGTCCCAAAGTGTTTTATTATTTGTATGTTTTCCGGAAATGTCTCTTTACTTGTGTGACTTTACTTTTGCCTCGTCCTCTTGTGTTTCTTTTTGTTGTCCGTCCAGTACTCGCCAGACCTTCAGAGTCCGGCCCAGATGGGACACATCGGGGTTACAGAGCCCGGCGTGAGCAGCAGCACTATGGGCAAGAAGGACAACCAGTATGGGTCTTGGAGAGGTAATCTTATTTTCACTTGTGTTTCTGATCCAGGTCGAAAAATGAATGCATTTCAGGGGAATTGTTGATTTCTTTTCTTATTATTAATATGGCGTCGGATTCAGTTAGCCTTGTAAAAAAAAAAACCCCATTAGACCCAATTCTTCATAGGAATACTTTTTTAGAAGTTGAACCAGTACTTTTACTTGAGTCTGTACTTTTGACACCTCTGGTAAAACCGGTACATTTGTTTTTTTGTGATAATTTAACTTTCCCTAAAATCGGTCAGATTTCGGTTGAACAAGTAATCTCCTCTATGTCTTTCTTTAATGCTGGTAGATGAGTCCAGAAAAGACGTCCTCGCCGACAGGAAGACGGATAGCTTCGACCAGAAGACCTTAGAAACCGCTAACTCAGTAGGAGAGAAGAGGGGTCCCACGGGAAAGAGCTGCAAGGACGACGAAGAGGGTCACCTGGTTTATCACACCGGCCTCCTGATGAAAGACAGATGTACGCCAGCCTTTGTCTTCCTCTCTCTTCTGTCCTCGTCATAGCTTTAATGTTTTAGAAAGAGTTTTAGATATTTGAAGGAGTGGCAAGTAGGATTTGGTGACATCTAGTGGTGAGTTTGCAGAATACCCCTCCCTTTCCAAGCGTATTGCAGAACTTTATTTTGTCCGTTGTGGGCTACTGTAGAAACATGGCGGACTCCTTTAAGAGTTTTATTGTAATGAACATATTATATAATACATTAATATACTAAGCTGCAGTCACGTAGCTCCCTTGTCAATGCTTGTTAGTCACCACTCTTCTTCTTCATGCTTTTCTTTTTGGAAAGACAGTGTATAAATAAAATCCTAAAAGCATATTCTGAATACACTGTCATGCTCCCAAACGCCTGAATATCATCAGCATATCACACCAGCTGTTTGGAATAAGACCTAATTTGGAACATCCTGCTGTTGACCGGTCTCACATCAATGTAAATGAATAATGTGAATGAAAGAGTGGTTGTCGCTAACGCTACACTGTCCTTCCTAGACGAGGTGGTGTCCACGTTGGGAGTCGGAGCCTTCGGGAAGGTGGTGGAGTGCATCGATAGAGACAAGTACGCATGCAGGTTTAACGGTGACAACATTCCCACATGGTGGTTTCCCTCCATCATGTCGACATCCTGGTTTATGTTAACAAACTGCCACAAATCGTGAATTAGCTAATTATATAACGTGAAGCAAAGAGGAAATCCTCCGTAGACCCGACCGTCTCATTTCAGTGACCTACAAAAGGTCGTGGCCAATGCAGACCACGAAGGATGCATCCTCTACTCGACTAGCTAGCTAGCTAGCCGATTCCTCGCTGATTTCACGCTACAGTTACATAGAAAAGCACCGCATGATCTGCTGGGTTTGATTTACGTTACTTTAACGTAGATGCACTTTACTGTTTCTAATTTGCCGTCCATGATTGCCCTTTCAATAAGAAAATTACTAGCGCTAATGCTAATCGCTAATGCTAATCGCTAATGCTAATCACTTGCATACTGGTTGTAGTTAATGATTTGATGAGTTCTGATTATGGTCAAGTTAGTGCTGTAAAAAGTCAGTTGTAGCGACAGAATACAGTCTAAACCCTCAGAAACATTTTTGAATTTGAGTTTACACGCAATGTTTGTTTTATAATCCAGATTTGTGCCTGAATCAACCGACAACACTAGTCCACCTGAACAAGGTGGTTTGGGTTTTAAGCTGAATAGATTTGTCCTGTTTACTTGTTTCTCTGATTGTTAAAACAGGAAGGATCGCGTTGCCGTGAAGATCGTGAGGAACATTGAGTGTTTCCGTGAAGTTGCGAGGTCTGAGATCGCAGTGCTGCAGGAGATCAACAGCCTGGATGACGACAACACATTGTGAGTGTAAATCATCTTTTATCCTATTAGTTTTGCAATCTCTAAATGTCTCCCCGTTTCCCCTCTCCTATGCTCCCCTCCCCTGCCCCCAACTCAACTCAGCGCCTGTGTGAGGATGCTAGACTGGTTTGAACACGAAGGTCACGTGTGCATCGTGTTCGAGCTGCTCGGCCTTAGCACCTTCGAGTTCCTCCGACAGAACGACTTCCTGCCGTTCGGCGTGGAGCAGATCAGACACATGGCCTTCCAGCTCTTCAGAGCCGTCTGCTGTGAGTTTCCCTTGTGACCTCTGACTCCCGAACCAGTTGTCATTGGGAACTGACGGGTGCGTTTGTGTTTCACAGTCCTGCATCGTAACAAGCTGACCCACACAGACCTGAAGCCTGAGAACATCCTGCTGGTCTGCTCCGACTACGATCTGGAGGTCAACCCCGACACGGTAAAGCCGCCGACAACGTCCCGCGCTCTTCGCCTCGAGGTGACAGATGTTTAGCAGGAGGTTTCAGTGTGTGTGTGTGTGTGTGTGTGTATGTGTGTATTAGAAGTGCGAGCAGAAGAAACTGAGGAGTCTGGAGGTGAAGGTGGTGGATTTCGGCACCGCCACATTTGACCACGAACATCATGAATCCCTGGTGTCAACACGCCACTATCGAGCTCCAGAGGTCATACTGGGTACATGCACATACACACACACACACACACACACACACTTCAGTTAAGCTGCAGGTTCTAGTTCTAACGGTGTGTTTTTCACAGATCTGGGCTGGAACCAGTCTTGTGATGTTTGGAGTCTGGGCTGCGTCCTCATGGAGTTTTACCTGGGACGCACACTCTTCCCGGTACACACACACACACACACACACACACACAAACACACACAGTTGTATGTTTTTCTACCCTTGGCGGCAACATCTGTTTGTGAAAAGTGAAGCTAAAGCTAAAGCTCCTCAAACTGTCGTTCACTCTGCTGGCCACCAGGGGGCGACTCCTCTCTGCTTGTATAGAAGTCTATGAGAAAATGGTCCTACTTCTCTCTTGATGTATTATCTCAGTAAACATTGTAAACATGAGTTTATGGTCTCAATCTCTAGTTTCAAGTCTTCTTTAATCCAGCATGATTCATTTAGTACATTATGGTCAATTTAGAGCCCACCAGACCAGAAAGCAGGGGATGCTTTAGGGGGCGGGGCTTACCTGCTGATTGACAGGTCTCTACCACGCTACTAATGCTAGTTAGCTGCTAAGATGACTTTAACACTTAGCTGTAAAATTATCCATGAATTATAGAATCTAACTTTGTTAGCAGCTTCACTCCAGAATCCAGATGGATCCAGATCCAGTAAGGGTGCCGCTTTGCTGGCTTGTGTTCATCAGATCCACCCATCACTCCTCCACAGTCCAAATATGGTAACTTCCTTCACTGGTCTCAACGACTCCTCATATTCAGTCTCCACCCTTGTCTCTCATTTCAGACCCACGACAGTAACGAACATCTTGCCATGATGGAGAAAGTCCTGGGTCCGATTCCCCCCCACCTGCTGAAACAGACCAGGTAACCACAGACCAGGTATCCACAGACCAGGTTACCACAGACCACGTAACCACAGACCAGGTATCCACTCAGACGAGTAGCCTTAATGTATCGGCAATGCTTCATTCTGGCGACTGGGTCGACACATCTGATTGTCAGTTAACGCCTCGTTCCTATTTTTCTGTCGGTGGCTGCAGGTGAGGAGGAAGTGGGCTTGTCTTACCTGCATCGTGACCGTGTCTTTGTGCTGTTTTGTGTGCAGAAAGCAGCATTTCGTGCACAACGAGCGTCTGAACTGGGATGACGGGAGCTCCGGTGACGACTACGTCAGGAAACACTGCACACCTCTCAAGGTACGTACGCACAAAATCAGCATTCTTTCCAAATTCCTACATATTGAATCTTTGGTCTGTTAAACTGGAATTTATTCATCTCCATATTTATTTATTTTTATTTTTCAATGTATTGTCAAAAGCCAATTGTATGTTGAGTACACTGATTTGCACTGATTTGAAATTGTTAAATAAAGTAAAAAAGAAAAGAAAAAGGCACGTACGCACAAATTTCACGTCGGCCAGTCAGCAGCGGCGGCAGGCGGCAGCAGCGGCGGGAACATGGGAGTTAACCTGTCTGTCTCTCTCGCAGCAGTTCATGCACAGGAAGAGCGAGGGCGACAGGCAGCTGCTCGACCTGCTTGGCTGCATGTTGGAGTATGACGTCATCAGACGCATCACGCTGGAGGAGGCGCTGTGGCACCCGTTCTTCAGCCCGCTGAGGACACCGAAGCAGCGCAGCTAGCACATTAGCACGCTATTCTACGTGTAGCTCAGGCTGTTATTTAGAGTTTCTAGGAGGAACATTTAATTTTGCAGTTGTGAGATGGATGCTTTTCTACAACGGCATTTTAGGGCCAGAGAGAGCTGAGAGAGGGGGCAATATTCAGAGAAATAATTGTTATTGTTGGTTTTACTTAAATGAGGCCAAATTGTCATCTTATGGGTGTTTATTGATCGGGGAGGTTGGGCAAAGATGCTAGCGGTAGCTTTCACTTGTTGTCATAGCAACAAGCGACTTTATACTTGCAACTTTTTTTTTTTTTTTTGCTGAATATCGCCCCCCTCTTTCAGCTACAGCGGCCTGAAATGCTGTCGTAGTTTTCCGTGTTGTTTATAGTCTCAGAGATCATTCCTGTTTAAAGACCCACCGGGACCCAGCAGACCGCATGTCCTTGTAAAAAGTCTAGAAGAGTATTCCCATGCTTTACTTCATGAATTTTTATTGATAAATTTTGTCTTTATTCTGTTTTACTACTTTTTACTTAAGAGTAGACATACTTTTACTTCAATAAAAGTATTGTTGCCCTGACATGAAGTTGTTCTGTGTCAACTATGAATTACAATGAAGAAAATTGTACATAATATATGAAGTATGATTAATTATATAAAGTATTTTTAAGCATTTCAAAGACGCAGTATGATTGCCTTTGCATGGTACATATATTGCAGAATTTTTGTTAGTATAAAAGTATGTTGATTACTTAATGCTACAATCAAAACTAGGATGCTATAAAGACAGATTTAGTAGGGACAGGGTCCCTAAACCTTTTCCAAAGTCAAATTCAAGCACTTTTCAAGCATTTCAAGGTGCATTTCCATGCTTTTCCAGCACCTTCCAGCTGTGGTAACTACATATTTGTATCATTCGAATGAGATGTTATTGTCCTCTAAACAACCAACATGATGTTTGGAGACAGCTTTTTACAGAAGGACCACAAATGAAAGGAAAACTAATTCCACTAACAGCACAGAAAACACCACACTAAAATTCAAGTGTTTTCAAGGATTTCCAGCACCTGTATGAACCCTGAAAGGAGTACGGAATTGGGACTTAATGCTGACAATACTTCCATTATGTTCATGAATTATTCCAAGGTGGAAGGGTTACGTTCAAGAACACCAAACAGGCAAAGAAAGGGTTTATTTTAAGTTTGCCTAAACCTAAAGGTGTGTGTGTGTGTGTGTGTGTGCGTGTGTGTGTGTGTGTGTGTGTGTGTGCATGTGTGCGTGTGTGCGTGCGTGCATGCATAATGTTTGGCTTCCTGCATGCGGTCTGTCCGTCTAAAGTAAATGTTAGCTATCTGCTCATCACTGACTGGATCTGCTTTGTTGATACAGGCCGATATTTATCAAGACTCAAGCAGCCGGGAAGTTTCCATGAGCGAGTTTCCAGCAGCTCTATGAAATATATCGAGCACGCTTCGACAAACAGAACCATATCTGACGACCGTTAAAGTTTTAAGCTGCTAAATCACATGGACGTAATAAAGCCTCGTTGGCACCGAGTCACAGGTTCCAGTCTGTCTCGTGACCTTTGCTGCCTCAGTTCGAGATAACAAACGGCAAAATAAATGTATTTATTCTTCTGGTCGTTAACGTTCCTAACTTCACCATTAGCTTTGGTATCTCTGAGGGTAAAACAATTATGTATGTTGAAGCTGGAGATTGTTCCATTTAATTAAGCATAAGTTTACAGTTTTGTTAGCAAACGCCTTTTCTTTTCGTCAAAGCTTCAACATTCAGAATTGTAATTTTAATTTTACTTAAATAAAATGATGTTGCCTTTGAACTTGTTCTGTCAACTATGAATTACAATGAAGGAAATGTATGACGTTTTACAGAAAAACAAACAAAAAAATAAGAAATAAAAAGCTAACATGAACTAAGCTATCTAGCTAGCTAGTCTAAGGTAACCGAGGCTGCAAACAAACTACACCAAGCAAAAATTCACCAGAGAGATATTTACTGCCGTATTTTATATCGCAGGACGAAACGTTAAATCTTTTTTTGTTAACCACAGAAATTTCTGACATTTCTGTCATCTAACCAAAAATGATTAAAAAAAAAAACACTTTGGAAAGAGTCAAAACACCTTTTACCAACAAAGAACACAATTAAAAACAAACACTGACGAGGCGTTGATTAGACACAAATAAATTTTAACTTCATACTTATTTTTATAACATCACAGCCTACAGCGTCCTCGGTGAATCCCTGCAGACCAGCAGACTTGCAGTATAAAGGTTGCAAAGCGTCAGTGAGCACCCCCCCACCCCCACCCCGGTCCCGCAGCAGGACTGGCCTGGATTCTTGTGGACTGATGAGGAACGCACGTCAGAGTCTGTGAAACTGGACTGTTTCCTGTGACCCCTCTTGTTTCACTGGGAACATTGGACCAAACCCTTTAGATGATACGAGTCTCCAACCGGCACACACAATCCGGCATGAACCTCCGGGTCTGAAAGGGGGAAGCTGGTAGTGAGGAACCTTAAACCTGCATTCTGTCTAATGACCATCAGGAGACCTGGATTTGCCACCTGGTTGATTAAAGCTGCTGTGGCATATTTAGGATATCCATCCATCCATCGTCTAATCCTGAATTCAGGATCGTGTTTGGGGCTGGAGCCGATCCCAGCTGACGTTGGGCGAAGGCAGGGTTTACCTGGACAGGTAACCAGTCTATCACAGGGCTATTTAGGGAATCCTTCTCTGCAAAATCAACAAACTCATCCGGTCCCACATCATAATATCTACAAGAACACTTTGTTCGCTGTCTTTCACACATTGGTCGTGGCGGATATCGGTGCAGCGTGAGCCTTGTGGTTGCCGGCGGTCGGCCCTAGCAGCGACGGGTCGAGGGTATCTCCGCACGGCCCAGGTGTCTGTGGGTCACACCTCCCCAGGACGCGTGGCGGTCCAGCTGCCACCAGCGAGCAGCCTGTGAAGCAAGAGAACATGTCTGCCAACTGCAGCCGCACCTCCCTCTGCCAAAAGGCGTACACCAGAGGGTTGATCAGTGAGTTAGACAGTCCCAGCAGCCACAGATGATTCTCCAAGACGCCGGTGAGCTCGCAGCGTTCACACAGCAGGTGCACGATGCACGCCACGAAGAAGGGGCACCAGAGGACCAGGAAGCACCCAACCAGGACCCCCACCGTCCTCAGGGCCTTGACGTTGCTCCAGTAGTGGTGGCTCCTCAGCTGCTGATGATGTGGGGGATGATGCTTGTAGCAGTGCCGGTGGTCCACCGCCAGCGTCCTTGAGCCGGCTTGCCTGTCTTGGCAGATCTGCTTCTGGTGGCTGCAGGCGATCTTCAGGATGTCCAGGTAGATGTAGACAAAGACGGAGAGCACTGGGAAGAAGCAGGCACTGAACAAGATGATGATGCCCACCTGGTGGACCACGGAGAAGAGGGCACAGAAGCCAGCGTATCCCTCCGCCTGCAGCTGCCGCACCATGACTGGGGATCAGAGGAAGGACGTTATTTACCATAAAACACCACTTTTAGACAAGAAAATTACATCAACCGTCTCTGTAAGTAGAGATGTCCTTCCTTCCCGTTCCAGTACCTGAATTTGTTTATAATACATTTTAATAATAAATGTATTCATAAAGCGCTTTCCATCAAAGTGCAGTACAACAAGAGGAATATAAGAGTAAAAATGATAAATCAAAAACAATTTGAGTTATGCTACCTTTGAGTCTCACCTGTAACTGAGGCCTTTCTGATGGTCTACCTTTGAGTCTCACCTGTAACAGAGGCCTTTCTGATGGTCTACCTTTGAGTCTCACCTGTAACTGAGGCCTTTCTGATGGTCTACCTTTGAGTCTCACATGTATCGGAGGCCTTTCTGATGGTCTACCTTTGAGTCTCACCTGTAACAGAGGCCTTTCTGATGGTCTACCTTTGAGTCTCACATGTATCGGAGGCCTTTCTGATGGTCTACCTTTGAGTCTCACATGTATCGGAGGCCTTTCTGATGGTCTACCTTTGAGTCTCACCTGTAACAGAGGCCTTTCTGATGGTCTACCTTTGAGTCTCACCTGTAACAGAGGCCTTTCTGATGGTCTACCTTTGAGTCTCACCTGTAACTGAGGCCTTTCTGATGGTCTACCTTTGAGTCTCACATGTATCGGAGGCCTTTCTGATGGTCTACCTTTGAGTCTCACCTGTAACAGAGGCCTTTCTGATGGTCTACCTTTGAGTCTCACATGTATCGGAGGCCTTTCTGATGGTCTACCTTTGAGTCTCACTTGTAACTGAGGCCTTTCTGATGGTCTATCTTTGAGTCTCACCTGGCAGGAATCCCATAGTGAGGGAGCTGATCCACAGAGCCAGCAGCGACCCGATCGCCATCCCCTTCCCGGACCGCTGCGAGTACCGCAGGGGCATCTTGATGGCCGCGTAGCGGTCCAGCGAGATCAGGAACATGGACACGATGGACGCCGTGCAGGGCGACATCACAAATGCCATTCGCATCAGGCAACGGGCCTTGCCCTGAGCGGGACGCGTTGTGGCGTTCGCGGGAGTGTACCCGTGGCTCTGAGCGTCGCTGTCAAAGTCCTCCGTGGCGAGGCCCGTGATGGCCACGCCCACCAGGGCGTCGGCCAGCGCCAGGTTAAGGACGAAGCACCAGCTCTGGCTCCTCTTTCTGAGCAGCAGTTTGAGTAGAGTGGCGGCCACCAGCAAGTTGGTGGAGATGATGAGGCACGAGGCGATGCTCAGGATCAGGCCCATCACCCGGGGCCTCGGGTCGCTCTGGGCCATCGGCTCGCTGGAGCTCATGCTAACGGTGGGCTCGGTGCTCGCTTGCCCACTCAAATATGACATGTTGAACCACTTTAAGGTGAAAGCCGACTATTAGAGCCGATGATGCTCAAACACAAACTAGGTTACGATTAAGAACTTCAAGAGCTCAAACACGGGAAGAGGAAGACGGCGAGATAACAAATCCACGATGTCCAAGTTTAGGAAAGGATCTGTCACTGAGGCATCCATCCAATTGCGTCCTTAAAATCCCTTCAACTAATGTAGAAGCACAAAACACTTCCAGCGATATCAGCAGGTTGTCCCCTCCCCTCTCACACACACACACACACGCACACACATGTGCATGTCCTCCAGCTGCTGCGTCGCCTCCCTGGGATCGACCCTTGTCCCAGTCGCCCACCGAGCCAGAAAATCTCTCCATCATTAATTTACTGTACTTGTCATTTTTAAGCAAGAAAATATATATTTGTCAAACTAATGCAAGAGATTTTTTTTCTTTTGGTGCTTATTGCATAGATGACCTTATTTGGAGTGTTGATGGAGCAGCTACAAAGTTAGCATAGACTAGCACCCATCAACCAGACTCCATTCAGAAAACAAGCATTTTATCTTGTGGTCTTTCAGACAGACCTAACAAAGCATGACTCAGCACTTTTTTTACTGATCACCATCATGATGGAGTTATTTCAGCATCCTTTTCATCTGGTTATTGATATTAAATCACAGATGAATGCTTTATTCTGGTTCCTCCAGCTGTGGTGAACCAGCCCACGTGGGTCTTGCTAGATCCAGTGAATCCAGCTTGGTGAAATCCACCGAGCACTTCTGATGATGTCATGAACCCAGACAGGATGGGGAAGCAGCAAAAGTGGTTATTCCAGCCGTGATGGAGGAGACCTGGTCGGTGTCTACCTGAGTTTTTACCTGAATTACATTAGTGGTGTTTATGATATTTTATCCTGTTATTATTTTTAATTAGATCACGTATTTGAAGCCTAACCATTTATTCCCTAAATAAGGTGTTTCATTACCTAAACCTGACTCTAACAACATGGCTTTTAATGACTTGTGTGTGTGCAGATTCATTACAAAGAAGTAGATTGTGAACCTGGTGGTCTTCATGAACCTGGTCTCAGTTAAAGTGTTACCCTGCTGTCCTGCTGTGACTCCCTCAGCAGAGACATCTGGTCTGATGGGACCATTTTCCACTAAGATTCACACACAAATAGATTTGGCTAACGACGCTCCGTCATTAGCTGCAAACACTCAGAACAACACCTGGCATCCAAAAGCTTCAGTGGGCTTCAGCTGCAGTCTGTGTTTCATGATTAGCCTTAGTAGTGTTTTACCAACTGAAAAACTGATATCTTAGCCAAGATGCTAGCATTTAGCTTAAAGCACGGCTGTACCTGAATCCCTCACACCCACTAGCTATAGACTCTAATTCACACAAGGATTTGGTAGCCTTTTTAATCGTCTTTATTTGTGTGGCTAAACTCGCTTTTACACACCGGTGCATGTATAATAATTTCTTCCTTCCTCCCGTACTCGGCTGCAAAACCTTCCTGCAAAAAGATATTTTTGAATTTGTCACAATTCGTTCGGTCTGAAAACGTGCATTTATCGTGAAATCGGTATCTAATTCTACGTGCAGCTGCGAGTTAAACTGGATCGATCAAACTCAAACCTCAACACAACAAGCAGCAACCTGAGAGGAAACATCCTCTATTTAATCCCCCCACCCCCCTCCCTCCCAACAAACCACAATATAGGAATGTTATTCACCCCTGCTAGACCTTTCAGGACCTTTCAAAACAAAAGTGTGGGTCAGCAGTTAATGTGCCCGGTGCCCAGCAGCACCCATGGGATCCTGTTTACACCTCTGCCAACGTCGTCCTCCTAGGATCTGCTCCAAAGAATCAGCGGACTGTTTGTTTTTTCTTCTTTTTTTAAAACCAAAGGGAGGATTTTTTGGAAGGAGAACGTTTCTTCTCTACGGGATTGTTGAGGTGATGATGGATTGGGTGTGTGGCGTTCGATGGCAGTGGGGATTTAGATGATTTAGGTGCTGCTTCCCAACGCGTCAGCGTGGGTGAGGCCCCCGTTTATTGACAACAACATTTACCATCTCCTACTTTAATCTGGTTCTCGTCACACGGAGGAAGGACAAATTTAGTTTATATTATATAAACAAACTGCAAATTACACTGAAATGTTTGTTCACACAAAACGCGTACATTTATTTTTGACTCGTTTTACTCACGCAAGTTTGCCCACGGGATCATTTGTGTTTATTCACGGGATCGTCAGGGAAACCGAAAAACCATTCCGTCTGGGTTCATGACATCATCATGACATCATCCAGAGGTGCTCGGATTGAATTCCACCAAGCTGGATCCACTGGATATAGCAGCAGACACATCGGCTGGTTTACTAAAACCTCCGTCTGAGGTTCTTTTCAAGATTTGCTGAACCCAAACCCTTTAAAAAGAGTGTATGAATATTACAAACTCATAGACTGTCACAAAGAAAAATTTATATTATCAATATGTATAATTTTCAATAAGACAATATCTTCCAGTTAAGACTTCCCTTCATGATCACGCCAGTATTCACTTCCTCTTTGTGTTTCCCGTCAGACTGAAGATGTCCTTAAAGAGACGGCTGCTGTCCATGCTGTTGTGCTGTGTTTACTGCGTGGCGTCGCTCTTCTGCCTCCACCCAAACCGCAACAACTGCTTCTCCGGAGCTCGGTGAGTCTGCAGGTTGGTTTGTCTGTTCGTTTGTTTTTGTCGAGGAAAAGAGTTAAAGGAAAATGTGATTGGTGGTCGGTTTAGTTTGGAGTGATCGATGCTGAAATAACTCCATCATGATGGTGATCAATAAAAGGTGTGAAGTTATGTTTTGTTAGGTCTGTCTGGAAGACTACAAGGTAACTACTTTTAAAACACTGGTTTTCTGAATTGAGTCTGGTTGATGGGTGCTAGGCTTTGCTAACACTGTAGCTGCTCTTTAAACAAATAAGGTTGTCTAGACATAAATACGGCAGAGAGCTTGTTGTTTCTTACCAGATTTGACCAATAATGTAGTTTTGGAGCGTTTATTTTTGTTAAAAAAGTTTTAAAAGCAGACAGGTTTGTGTATTTCTGTGTAGGTGCATAAATCTTCCCGGTTCATGTTTCACTCTCAGGAATGTGGCGTCGGTCGTCCAGCAGCTCTACCAGCGCGTCATCCGCCTGCTGCGGACCGCTCTCTGATCCACAGCGCCCCCCTGTGTTTGAACAGAGAACACACCACACAGAAGAAGAAGAAGAAGAAGAAGAAGAAGAAGAAGAAGAAGAAGAAGAAGAAGAAGAAGAAGAAGAAGAAAAAATAGCGTTTGGACCGTCACCACGCCAGTTCCCTCTGGTTCTCTGGCTGTAGATTTCAGACGAAGAGCATCTGATTCTGAACATGTTTATTTTTTTACTGACGTAGATTTACGTCTGCTGTGAGAGGCCGAGTGAGGTAGAGGCGACGGAAATGGATTTCCAAGCCGTGTTTGCTGCATGGAGGTTAAAGTTGAAATTAAAGTATTTTACGCCGATTTTGCACCTTTTCAACAACAATTAGTTTTCTTCATGGAAAACGTTTAAATCAGCTAGCTCTTGTCCCGCCTGCCGGTCCAGTTTTTACTCTGGAATACATCACGATACTCGGCGAGGTTGCGTTGTTGCTGGCAGCTTTATTATAAAAAAAGTATACTTTTATGTTTACTTTAAGTTTGTATAAACTTTTATGTTTATACAAACATAATATTAGACGTCTCCACGGGGTCAAAGGTGAAAGCCAAAGTTCACAAATTAACTCTGAAGCTAAGATGTGAAAGACAATGTAGCCTAACACGCAAAAAGTGTGTTTACGTTCTGGCCGTCCGTTTCCACGACGATGGTGGGCAGCAAATGTAAACTTTTGGAAAAACAGAGTGGAATGTCTTGAAAAATGCGGCTTTGAATCTTCGAATCGACTTCGGAACTTTGAATGCGCGGCATAAACTAGCAAAACCTGGTCCCCGTGGAAACAGTGACATCACAGCTCGGTTTACGTTTGCAGTGAAACAGCCGCGAAGAAGATGCTGCTAGCGACATTTGTGTCGTTGTCTCCGATACATTAACGATCCGCTGCATCATCACTGTGATCAGCTGACGGATCATTTACCTGAACACCTGAAGGGCTCTCTGGTAGAAAGCTGTATCGCCACCTACTGGCCTGGCGTGCACACTGCAGTGTATTAGGTCCGGGATTTTTTTGCAGATCCGTGTGAATGTGGATTGTTTTCAACGCGTCTAAATGCGAACTTTTTGAAAAACGCAAAAGAAAAACGTCCATGTTTCTTACCGAGACCGTCGTCATAGAAACGTAGCCTGGAAGGGACGACAGGCACGTTTGAAATCAAAAACCACTTAAACCAAACTTAAATGCAAAAAAAAAAGATAAATAAAATCAAATTGTACTTAACTGTAATAAAAATATGTACGGAAGAGGATTAATGTCAAATGTGATTTATTAATATTTTTTAGTTCTAAATTCAAAGTCTTTAAAAGAAGTTTTATGTGACTCAAATATGCAAATAAAATTAAAATGATTCAATCATTTTAAATCAGATGAAATTATAAGAAGAGTTCATTCAATCATTTTCAATATAATTTGAAAATGGAGGTATTAAGTTATATAACATTAAACACATGTAGAACTTTGTTTTCTAAGTGCAGGCAACTAAATCTACTTTAAACGCTTGATCCATGAAGCTTAATTGCTTGATCCATTAAACAAACAAACACGTTTCTCACTTAGTGGCTCATGCAGAGTAGACTCTTTTGTTTTGGTATCATTCATGCACTTATTTTGAGATATCTCTGAGATGTGTGCATCCACGTCGATGCGCTTTGAGGTGAATGGAGTTCAGTTTGTGGTGCTGCTCACGGCAAAGAGAAATGTTTCTTTTTGTTTGTAGACTCGAAGAAGAAAAAAACAACAGCAAGGTGTCCTTATGTCGATGTTGGTTTGCATCGCACAGTAAATAAACATCACATGAGGTGACGTGATCCATGACTTTAACTACTTCCATTATTGCCTTCCAAAAAAAATTTTTTTTTTAAAATTTTTTTTGGATTTTAACCCAAGGGCAATGAACTTTTTTTTTTTTTATAAAAACGCCCGAAGTTTTAACAATTTGTCTCGATACATTAACGATCCGCTGCATCATCAGCTGACGGATCATTTACCTGAACACCTGAAGGGCTCTCTGGTAGAAAGCTTTATCGCCACCTACTGGCCTGGCGTGCACACTGCAGTGTATTAGGTCCGGGATTTTTTTGCAGATCCGTGTGAATGTGGATTGTTTTCAACGCTCTAAATGCGAACTTTTTAAAAACGCAAAAAAAAACGTCCATGTTTCTTACCGAGACCGTCGTCTAGAAACGTAGCCTGGAAGGGCGACAGGCAGTGAAATCAAAAACCACTTAAACCAAACTTAAATGCAAAAAAAAGATAAATAAAATCAAATTGTACTTAACTGTAATAAAAATATGTACGGAAGAGGATTAATGTCAAATGTGATTTATTAATATTTTTTAGTTCTAAATTCAAAGTCTTTAAAAGAAGTTTTATGTGACTCAAATATGCAAATAAATTAAAATGATTATCATTTTAAATCAGATGAAATTATAAGAAGAGTTCATTCAATCATTTTCAATATAATTTGAAAATGGAGGTATTAAGTTATATAACATTAAACACATGTAGAACTTTGTTTTCTAAGTGCAGGCAACTAAATCTACTTTAAACGCTTGATCCATGTAGCTTAATTGCTTGATCCATTAAACAAACAAACACGTTTCTCACTTAGTGGCTCATGCAGAGTAGACTCTTTTGTTTTGGTATCATTCATGCACTTATTTTGAGATATCTCTGAGATGTGTGCATCCACGTCGATGCGCTTTGAGGTGAATGGAGTTCAGTTTGTGGTGCTGCTCACGGCAAAGAGAAATGTTTCTTTTTGTTTGTAGACTCGAAGAAGAAAAAAACAACAGCAAGGTGTCCTTATGTCGATGTTGGTTTGCATCGCACAGTAAATAAACATCACATGAGGTGACGTGATCCATGACTTTAACTCAAGCTCCTGTTTCTCACCCTGAACAGTTTGTACGAATACTATCATCATTTAGATACTGTAGGCAGACCCACTGTGATATTTCCTCCAATAAAACAAAAATATTTTCTTTTTTTTAAAAGTCTGAATGTCATCTTTACATCATCTATCATTTCTTCTATCATTTAGCTTCACTGGGACAGATGCATGAATATATTATATTCATTTAAATATGCCTGCCCTCAAACATACGACTGGGATGGACCAAATATTGGAAACACCTCTATTATTATTATTATTATTATTATTATTATTATTATTATTAATGTTATTATTATTATTAACATTACTATGTGGTAGTTTTTATTATGCATCTTATGTTGTGCATTATGTTTTTATTGGATTTTATCAAGTGTGTTCTTTTTTCTTAATTTTAAATTAATAATGTAATTTTATCGCTGTTTATTATTATTATTATTATTATTATTATTATGTTATTTGAATACCCCAAAAAGTGCTTTATAAGTCCTATTATTTTAATTGTTATTATTTTTACATGAGTTATCAAATTAGCTGTTTTTATGTTCATTCTAAGTATATTTTTCTTTTTATGCTGTATTTTTTATGAAAGTTGCTATAGAAACTTTATTATAATTAGAATAATTTTTATTAGTCGATTTTTTTATTTAGCATCTTATGTTTATATCTTATTTTTATCAGTGCGTTTTAGTGGCATTCGCTGTTTTTATGTTTCTTCTATTTTCCTTTCTTATGCTGCATTTCTTTGATGAAATGTACTATATAATTATTTAATTACTCAGTTTGTTTTATTTTGCTGTTTTTAAATCACTTTTAAGTATATTTCCCTTCATCACAAAGCACTTTGTGCTGCATTTCTTGTATGAAAAGGTAAAATTATTATTATGTATTGGCAGAGGCCGTTATGTCGGGGCTGAACAACAGGTAGACCAGTAGGTGGCAGTACAGCAACACTGAAGGTCGTCAGCTGCCGATAAACGTCCGAGAGAAGAAGAAAGTGTTCGTTTAGCGTTTGACATTAGCTGAAATGAGAAGCTAACGGTGGCAAGCGAGAAGTTTTACAGTGACACTTTTATTGAAGTCGGGCTAGAAGTCATGGGAAACCGAGTCAAGTAGCAGGTCGCGGATTTTATCGTTGACACCACCAGGTACGTGACACGTCGGCCGAATGTGACGGCAACTAAGTTGTGATGATGGCTCGTAATCTCCACAAGTGTTAGCCGACTAGCCATTAGCCCAGCCCTTAGCCTAGCTTCCAGCTAACGTCAGAAACAGTTCAAAACACGATTTTCAGCTTTTAAAATGTTTACACCGTAATACATAGAATGCTTTGTACATGTTTAATCAAGCAGCGTCTCATTTGATCATATGACTAACTATATTAATCAACTTAATGTAATTATCGTGACACTTGCTATCACCGAACTGTCAACTGTGTGTTTCTTTGCTCTCCCGGTGCGCCAGCCAATGGAATCGCTTTAAAATGTGATTGACGGAACTCACAGCCAATAAGGCGACCCCGCAACAAATACGATATCTCTCTCGCTGCCTTCGCGTGGTATCGGAATTATGGTAAATACGTGTTGCTGACTCGGAAATTCGCACATATACATCGGAATTACGACTAACGAATGGAAATATAGTTTTGATATCCGAGTTCCCGAGTCCGGGAGACCAGAACCCTTTTAAAAAGAGGACAGATTCAGTTCCCGGATGGAACGTAATCGTATGAAGTCGGAAGTACGATGTTCCGAGTGGTGCATGAAGGCATCATCTCTCCGCGGCGTTTCGGCGTGCATTGCGCGTCTCTTTCCGGCGCATTTTTTTTCTCTCTCGCTGGGATGCTGATGCTGCGGCTGAGGCTCGTCGTCGACCCGTAGCAGCAGCAGCAGCATCGCCTCGACTCTCCCCGATGTTTCTCGCCATGTTGTCCTACTGCTGCTGTGTGCGGCTGCAGCAGACCTGCGTTGACCTCTGCCTGTGCGGCCTGCTGGTGTTTCTAGCCGGGCTGCAGCAGGCGGACGCGGCGGCGGCTTCATCCGCGGAGATGGTCAGCCTCAACTGGAAGCCGTTCATCTACGGAGGGATGGCCTCGATCGTCGCAGAATTCGGTAGGATGCACCACGACACTGCATATTGGTTTTTGTGGGGGGTTATCAGTGACGTTGTTAGGCCCATTTTAAGGGGGGCTAGAGCTACCCCCAAAATAATTTGGCTTTTTATTTATTTATTATTAGATTTTTGTTGTTGTCTTTATTTACAGAATAAGCTCATAGTGATGGGGTAAACATAGAGTTTTAGGATTATACCATAGTTTATAGAAAGAAGACACTGTATCCCCATTTAGTTGTAATAAATACAGAATACATACATACACAATATAGTTATTTTGGGTGAAGTTCATATTAATGTTTCATTTTGACCTTTAAAACCAGGCTTGGTTTATTCTACTGTATACTTTATGACAGAAACATGACTGAGCAGAATCACCCTCCGATTGAGCCAATCTACAGGACAGTAATCGATGTAATTAAAGTACATTCTTCAGACCTGCAGCTTATCTAATGGAGAGAGGAATTAGATACGGTATCACTTTAAGACACATTAACATAATCAGGATCTAAGCATGCAGCTTCAATGTGTCTTAAAGTTAACATGACAGTAACTCTTGTTCAACAGAACAATGTTGCTTTGTTTCTAGCTGGACTTCACTGGTTGTTGTGTAGTTCTAATACAGTAGTAGTTCTAGTAGTACAGCACAGTCTGACAAATACACTTTACAGAAATGCTTCTTTCTAAAAGTATATCTTTCATCACAATGAGATTATTCTGAAAATAAAGACTATATACACACACACACACACAAATGGACAGTATAGAGTTTTTAGCTGGGAATTTTTACCTGAGTGGTTATTATGGTTAACTGTTTTTTCAGCATGTATAATTTCCTGAGGGATTAATAAAGTCTTTATTTATTATAAAAAACTTGACTTGGCCGTATGAATTATACAGTTTATCAATGCATCCTCATTAACGAGTCCTTATCATCCATCAACATTTCTATGACTCCTGTCACCTTAATTTAATTTTATTCCAGTTCATTCTTATATTCTGAATCCTCAGGGACCTTCCCCATCGACCTGACGAAGACCCGGCTCCAGGTCCAGGGTCAGTCCCAGTACACGGAGGTCCGCTACCGAGGAATGTTCCACGCTCTCTTCAGGATCGGCAAGGAGGAGGGCGTCCGAGCGCTCTACTCCGGGTACGCAGCAGCATCTTCTTCACCTCTTTAGACGCTTTACACAGAGAACCTGCAGGGACCAGGATCTAGATCAAGTCGCCATTGTACCCCAAAACATGTCCCGGTCTCATGTATAAACAGGAACCGGAAGATATAATCAGTTGATCGGGGTGAATTTTTATTATCGGGGGAAAAACGGTCTGCTTGAAGAAGCTAGTCTCCATCATGGAAGTACGACGGCGTATTGGGGCCACTGTAGGGACAAAACGTTGCTTGACCAAATGTTTGCCGTTGCTATGACAACAAGTGGAGTCTTTTTTTGTTTTTTTGCAAGAGCTACAAACAGCTAGCAAACCGTCTGTTTTTAATGAGTATAGACGGGCTTCACCGCCGGGTCACAGACCGTCAAATTATGTTTGTTTGTTTTAAGAAACGTCTCATCAGACATACGTGTTTTTTTTAAGGGTTTATGCAGAAATTTCTTTTGTGGGGAATCAGATATTTTAGGCTGCGTCCACACGTATCAAAATGATACGTGTGGACCAGTTTTCCTTGGCGTCGTTTCCAAAGTACATATCCCAGGCCTATATGTGGCGCTATTTCTGCTAGAAAATACACCAAAATAGAGAAGAAGAGACAGCCTGTGCATGAAGCTGTATAGAAACATAGACGATAGAAGAAGAAACCGAATCCTTTTTAGCTCAGCGTAGCGGCAGAGGAGCAGAATATGTTGCCACAATAACCCAAATAGGTTCAATATCTGCTGCAGCACGATCACAAGCATGTAGGCCGCCGCCGTTTTTGTTGTTATGAGAGGTCCCAGGGGGCGGGGTGATGACATCATGGTTTGCGTATTTGCCGTACACATGAAACGGGACTTCTCCACCCTGGACCTGGTTTCTCAAAAGTGCGTTTACACCAAGAACTCCGGATCCTTAACGATGTTCCATCCAAACAGGTTTTCCTCCCGACACTATTTTGTTGCCGCACCACAGCGGCTACCGAAGCTTAGCACCGCCCACAACCGTTGTGATTGGTTGAAAGAAATACAAACCAGCCAGGGCTTCTGCGGTGCAGATGGGCCGGCAAAGCCAGACTATAGAAGCCTGATCTCTCGCCGTAGAGGTGAAACGGTGACGATGAGACGATGTGGTGATCTCCCTCTCTCTCTCCCTCAGCATCTCTCCGGCGCTGCTGAGACAAGCCTCCTACGGGACCATCAAGATCGGGACATACAACTCTCTGAAGAGGCTGTTCGTCACGCACCCAGAAGGTGAGCGCTGAACACTTCCTGTTATTCTTTCATTCACAGACTGGAGACTTTGAGATCAGACAGAAGGACGATTAAATTACGGGATTATTTTTACTGAAGTACTGATTCTACTTCTCTACTCCAGTAAAAGTACTGACATGTACTCAAAGTAGAAAGTAAAAGTACATTTCTAAGACTAACTGAATCTCTCGTCATTTATAAACCAAAAAATCTATAATTCTCCTCCAAATGCATTGAAACTGAAGTAACGAGCCTGTTTATGAAAATGTGAGGAGAAGAAAGTTCAGAGGTTTGTTTTAACTTGTCGGGAGGAAACGTACAGATACCTGAACGTTGTATTTAAGTACAGTAACCAAGTATTTGTCAGGGTTGGCACGGTTGCTGGAAATCATTGAAAACGCTTGAATTTTTGTGTTTTTAAGGTTTGAAAAGTGCTTGAAATATCTGTTCTATGTAATGACATATGATATAACAGAGAAAAGAAGATCTCCATATTTGAGGGACTGAAAACAGCATTTTCTGACATTTGATGCATGAAAAATGACTTTTGATGATGAACAGATGATGAAAATAGTTGGTGATTATATTTCTGTGGATCTGTTAGTGGAATTAGTTTTCCTTTCATTTGTGGTCCTTCTGTAAAAAGCTGTCTCCAAACATCATGTTAGTTGTTTAGAGGACAAGAACATCTCATTTAATGTGATAATAATAAGTAGACTGAATAATGAGGATTGATACAAATATGTAGTTTACCACAGCTGGAAGGTGCTGGAAGGGCATGGAAATGCACCTTGAAATGCTTGAAAAGTGCTTGACTTTGGAGAAGGTGGAGGAGCCTTTTATTGTACTTGTCTCGTATATAAAACAGCTGAATTATTTAATGCTATTGTTTGTTTTATTAATCAATAAATGTTGTCTCTCCTGCCAGATGAGACGATGGTCATCAACGTCTTCTGTGGCGTCGTGTCCGGCGTCCTGTCCTCGTCTCTGGCCAACCCCACCGACGTCCTCAAGGTGGCGCTCAACTTGCATATCAGTTCAATAGATCAACACCCACATCAAGTTCTGCTACCAAATACACCTTATATTAATTTCTGTGGTTCTCATGTTCAGTGTCACATGAAGTAAATGTGGTTTTATGGCATAAAAGTCCATTGAAATGTTATTTGAAAAATATTTATTTATTTAAAAAATATTAATTATTCATATTTTTAAATATGTTTTGCCTAATTAGTTTATTTCAGGATTTATTTTATAGCCGTATTCATTTATTGAACAATGTTGTTTCATTTATATATTTATATTTAAATGTATTCATATATTTATTGGCTTATGTATTTATTTCAAGGATTTATATTTCATAACCTTATTCATCTATTTACTGAAAAACATTGACTCATTCATATATTTGTATTTAAATGTTAATATTTTGCCTGATTTATTTATTTCGTTTTGGATTAAATGTTATTCCAGTCGTTATGTGCTAACCTTGTTTGACCGTTGTCTGTGATCCAGATCCGGATGCAGGCTCAGGGCAGTTTGCTTCAAGGCAGCATGATGTCCAACTTCATGAACATCTACCAGACAGAAGGCACCAGAGGGCTGTGGAGAGTGAGTGCTGCATCTCTCCGGTTTGCTTTTAGTCTTTTCCTCATTTTTTTTTTTCAATCTTGGTCAAAGAAAACCCAAATTACCATCGGGTGTGTTTCCGTTTTAGAAGCCTCTCTCCGTCTCCCTGCTGCAGTACCACTCTCCACCTGAACCGTTACTGATGGGCCGGCGGAGGGGTGCTGTTTCACCACAAATAAGTCTTATTAAAAGCTGTTTAATTTTAAATCAAATCACACAAATTAAAGTATGAGGGACATCACATTACTGCTTACCATGAGGACAATAGCAAAACTGATTTTAAGTTCCATTCCGTTACTTTTTCCAAGTCACAATGTTGTTACCGTGACAACATTAGGACAAGAGAAGCTGGAGGCGTGAGAAGAAGACGCAGCTTTCAGCAGCTTGATTATCGTTCTCCTGTCACCTCGTTATGTGACCTGTTTTCCTCGCCATCCTCAGGGCGTCATCCCCACGGCACAGCGAGCGGCCATCGTCGTCGGGGTGGAGCTTCCTGTTTATGACATCACCAAGAAGCACCTCCTACGCTCTGGCGCCATGGGAGACACCATCCTGACACATTTTATGTAAGTCTCCTGATTCTCTCCGTTCGGGTCTGGTGATCCTGTTCTCTGAGCTTCAGCCCGGTGACCCCGTGTGTTCAGTTCCAGTTTCACGTGTGGCCTGGCGGGGGCGCTGGCCTCCAACCCGGTCGACGTGGTCCGGACCCGTATGATGAACCAGCGGGTGCTGTCCGGGAGCCCCATGTATAAAGGAACCCTGGACGGACTGATGCAGACGTGGAAGAACGAGGGCTTCTTCGCTCTCTACAAGGGGTTCTGGCCCAACTGGCTGCGACTCGGTCCGTGGAACATCATCGTATCCTTTAACGCCCGCAGACCTCTGGTCGCCAAGGCAACCAGACACTGGCTCACACAGATCTGGTCTGTCCCGACTGTGAGGACCATGAAATTATTGGGTTGTCTAGTCAACGCTCATATTTCTGTCTATTCTTTGTGTTTTAAACAGCGATCTTGATTTAAATGATTGATTTCAAGATTATTCTCAATGAATGTAATGATTTTGATTTTGAATTATTTTATATCGATTTGATTGCTTTTTATCAATTGTTCTTAACAACTTTTTTTTTACCAATTTACCAATTTAAAATGTTTTAATTCATCTAATGATTATTTTTTCATCAATTCATCTCAAGATCATTTTTATACTTTTTATTAATTCATCTAACAATTATTTTTAACATAAGTAATGATTTTTTTTTTTTATAAATTAAATTACAATTAAAAAAATATTTTTAACAATGTATGTAAAAAAAAATTAATGCTTCCCTCAACCTCACAATTACTTTTTTTATCAACTAATTAAACATTATTTATGATTCATTATATATATATATATATATATATATATATAAATATATATATATATATATAATTTTATCAATTAAATAAATATTTTTTTATTAACTAATCTAACAATTATTTTTTATTCCGGAGTAAATATAACAATTAAATTGTCAAAATTAAATATATAAAATAAGGGAATTTAACTTTTAAATAATTTCTAAACGTTGCTGGTTTCTGGAATCGTGATGCAAGCAGAGAGGTGATGTCATCTATTTTTTTCAGTGTCCTTGTCTCATTCCGTCTCTGAAATGTCTGATTTTCTTCCTCAACACACTCTCCAGTTCTTCATCACCTTCGAGCAGCTGAAGAAGCTGCCGTTTTAACAGGAAACAGGAAGTAGCGGACTGTGTCGGCCGTTACCGGGGAAACGTTTATCACGCTCCCTTCAGATTCATACCAATGATACGATATTACGCGTCCGCTCATCCAAATCGTATGTTGACTTCTCTCTGTTTTTTTGTTTTATTTATTGTCACCATGTTTGTGTTTTGGCACCGCTTTAAGGACTGTTGCCATGGTGATGGCTGTCACCGCCGACCTCCCTCGACTCCGCCGGGCCGCTAAACGTTTGTTTGTAGCAGAAGGATTGAAAGTTTGGACAATCCTCTTTTTTTTTTTTTTTTACAGATGAACAAAGACGCTTGTGATTGTTGGGAGAAAAACACATTTTTATGAATAATTGTATTATTTTATGAATAAGGCTCAGACCTTGTGGCGTTAAAGAAGACAATAATGTGAAGTACTGAAATGTGAGATTTAACTGCTGAATGTGAGGAGGTTTGACAAACTGACTGTGGCCGTTAGAGAACCAGAGAACATCTGGAGAACCGGAGAACATCTGGAGGTAGAAAGTAAACCCATGTTGGAGGCGGGGAGGGGGCAATGTGTGGAGGAACATTATTCATTTCACAGCGTCTTAATTTAAGACTAAACAAATCTCGCCGTTATTGGTGACGCCACCAAAACAATGCTCCTTCCAAAAAAAACACAGTTTATCCAAATTCTTTTCAATTTGGTAATCTCAGAGAGTATTCCAGGTTTTTCTCATAAATATGTGCATTTTCCCCCCGTAGATTTAATCTCAGAATATTCAAGTTTCTTTTTTTTTTCTTTGGGAATTGAAACTTCTGAGATTAAAGTCGTACATTTATGGGAAAAAAAAACTGTCCCGAGATCATAAAATCACAAATTTGGCAATACAATAATGTAGTTACATGACCCCAAAAAACACCTGTTTGTTTTGTTTTTTGCTTGTTTGTGTTTGTTTTTGTTGTAAATTTATGAGTTTTTTCTCATGGATTTACCACTTTATCTTAATTCTGGGACTAAAATCTCAGAATATGCTAGTTTATGAGTTTAGAATCTCATTGGATTCAAGTTTATTTAATACATTCAATATTTGTGTGTTTTACATGGAAAAAACTCAAAATTCAGAGAACATAAGTAGAATTTTGGAAAATAAACACGTTTTCTTGTACATGTACCACTTTAAATGTATTTAGAGAATATTCCAAGTTTGTTTTTTTTTAATTTGTAAGTTTTTCTCTCATTTTTGTGACTAAAATCTCAGATTATCTGAGTTATTTTCTTGCAAATGTATGAATTTATAATGTGAGAGGATTATATTTTTTTTACATGGAAAAAAACTCCAAATTTAAGGCATGTTAGTTTCTCTCATACAGGTACCATGTAAAATTGAGAGAATATTCAAGTTTTTCTTTCTCGTTAACATCGAAACTTTAATCTCAGACAATATTTGGATTATAATCTGGGAGTATTTCCCCTCCGCCGGCTCCATTATTATGTTTTTACCTACTTTATTGTCCGTAAGGTGCTGTTGAATGACCCTCGCTGTCAGAAGACGCTCTTTTTAATCTTTAAATGGGTCCGATTTCTTCTGTTTATTTCCAGAACATCTCAAAGCAACCCATGACGTTTTACTTGAAACGAGCAGAAACGTGAACCAAAGCCTTTGAATGACCAAACGTTCTCTTGGACTTTTATTTTGAAGGAGACGTTAAGTTTGTGTTTCTTCCTGCTGTCGAGGCATTCGCTGCAGCGTCCCGTTTTGTTACTAGACGAGCCGGTTTGTCCTGTCAATCTGACGCGTGACGCTTCTTCGTCATCGTCGTTGTCATGGTTACAAACGGGAAATGAGCGGCAGGCGGTTTCAAACAAACAAAAACAACTTTCGTGCCAAAAATGCGTCGGTACCACAAAGGTTATTTTCTTTTGTTTGAAGTCTTAAAGAGAGTTCTCAAGTTCTCTGACCCAAGTATGAAACAAATTATTAATAACTTGTTGTTTTAGCTCTTTTTGCGACTAACGATAATATTTATCCGAACTGATGACCTCACGCTTTCATTCGCCAAAACGTCTCATGTTACATTTACCTCTTTTGATTTGTGGCATTCATTTTGAAATCCTCCTTCTCTTAATCATAACGCCACAAACACGCCTGATCCTCAACGTGATGCATGTTGAACTTAAAGCTTCGCCATCACATGGCGGCGGGGTTGTTTCCTGTTTCCTGTTTCATGCTCTGAGCGGCAAACGCTCTGTCGTACTTTTGCTTTCAGGAGTTTTCTGGTGAACTAAAGTTACTTTTAATGGATTCCAGTTACAGCGCTGCGCCAAACAGCCAAACGGCTGATGATTAAAGCCCCGCCTCCTGCTCCATCTGATTGGCTGGGCCGAGTAGGAGGAGAGGCATCGTAACATTTAAATGAGCTAATGTTTAGATATTTGGAGCAAAGTCGTCCCGTTTCTATGCAAAACAGAAAATAACAGAATGAACTTCATCTGTCGTCAAACTGAACATCTTTGTGTTTATGAAAATATCCTTGTGGTATTTTATTTTTTTTTGTGTGTGTGTGTTCACGGTGACATCATCATCTCCCTCTCGTGTGTTTGTGTTGTAAACCACATTTTAATGCTTTAAATTGAGTTTAATCTCTTTTTCTTATTGTTTTTCTGCCTTTTTGTAGTTGTTGTTGTTGTTGATCTGTTTTGACCATTTTAAGATGAGTTATTTATTTATTTGACCGAACTGTTTAGTCCTCTCCACTGGAAGGTTTTATTTTATTTTTCTGCTCACATATTTTGCGTTTTTTTTTTTTTTTTATCTGAGCGACTGCATTAAAAGGAATATTTCACCCATCAAACCATCTTGAACCTTCAAGTTTTCTTCTCAGGCAGCTAACGAAGAAACAAAAACACAGAAGTCTTGATGAATCTGACGTCATTTGGCGACGTTTTGTTTTGATTGTTGAGAAGTTTTGATTGATGGATTAATTATTGGATTTCGATGTAAAAATTAGAATAAATTGACCAGATCTGAAAGAGTAAAAACATAATAATAATTCCAGTTCTGTTTTAATGGATTAAATGTTCCTCATGACTTCAAGATGAGGAGTTTCAATACAAATGTACATGTTGGGGGTGAAGTGTTTCTTTAACAACTCTTATGTAATTAATTCCGTGCATTTAACGGGACTAAACTGAAGGTTACTGTAAAGCAGAGTTTAACTCTAGCACTTATTTAAAATACATCGCTATTACAGCTGATTGGTCAGTGATTCATTGCCGGGTAGGACGCCAGGATTCCCTAACGATGTGTTGTTATCACACTCCTCATTAGCATAAAGGAAACGTGTACGCTTGTTTTAATAAGGAGGGTTTTTTTTTTTTTTTTTACCGATTGTTCAGCACTTTATCCTCCCGAGACGATGGATCGATGGTTTATTCACCGTTTTCACAGCAACTTCCTCTTTTTGTGCCTCAATCAAGTCTGTTTGGGTTATTTGTTTTTTTTAGCCACGAAGCAAAAACTCTGCGAAGACGTCGACATCATTCCTCCTTAATCGACTGTCCCGCATGAAGGTTTAAAAAACATCGCGTCACACTTTGATCACGATGCTTCAGGCAGAATGTTTGTTTTGGGGGTTTTTTTAAGAGGCAAGTCGTAATCCGACAGTCTACGACGGCATGTTAGGGTAAAAAATAAGAAACCGGAGGGTAATTTTATGAGAAAAAAACTCACACATTTACGAGAAATAAACTTTGCCTGCAGGGGGCGACTTAATGAAACTACACTCTGCAATCGGATTTAGCGATCTCTATGCTGACTATGATCTGGTGATTCAGAGCTAAAATCTCCAGTATTTCCTCTTTTTCAAATATGTGAGTTTTTTCTCGGAAATAAAACACTTAAATTTTACACAGAAACTTTACGACTTTAATCTAGAAAGTTCTGAGGGTTTTTTTTAACCTTAAATGGCCCCAACTCGCCGTTGTAGACGTTCTGACTGGACGATTAAAAAAAACAAATTGTACATTTTCTCTTATCTCTTTTGCACTTTGGTGTGTCATCGCTGTCTATAACATTTTACGCTTCTTCACTCGATGATTTAATGGTGGTATGTTTTTCTAAGTGGGGAGTATTTTACGTCTTTGGGTTCTGCCTTTCTATCAATTCAATGTTCACTCAAATAAAATAAACCTGTGATTGTTTCTGTACCAGTTTGTGTTTTCTTGTCTCTGTCAACTTCCTGGATTTTAATTTTTAAAAACTGTAATCTGTGGTATTTTTCAACCAAGTGACTAAAGCCCTGATTATGCTTCCGCGTAGTGATCACGCAACGGCACGCAACGGCCACGCAGTTGCTTGGAGACCGTGATGGTTCTGCATTGGGTTTACATGTCGAAATGCAATTCAATGCCACACCGGTAAAGGGCGCTATGTTTTTTGTAAAGACTGACCGACCGACCGAGACTCCTGACGTATATCGTTGTTAGCCTCGTTATAGCCTATTTGTTTACTTTCCGGCTTTAAACATCCACTATTTTTCAGAACTTGGTGTTTTATTTCTTTGTGCAAAAGCGACAAGGTGCAAACAATAAAACGAGGTGCAAACGATAAAAGTAGCCTTTTAAAAGTTTAAATGGCTGTGTTTATGAGTGGAAACCGGATAGCGGTCTCCAGCAGATGTAGTTAGCAGACCGATCACAGCCAATGCCGCTGCGTTGGTGTTGCGTCGCCTCAACGCGCGTCTAGGATTTTTGGGAGGTGCACGTCAGGCCCTTGCGTTGGACGTAAGGGGGGTCCGCAAGGACGTAAGGGGTCCGCAAGCCCCCTTGCGTTGTGTCGACGCGGAAGCATAACTTGGGCTTTAATGTGGACACAGCGTCCGCTCTTCGGGGGCTGCGTCTGAGGACCTGAATGCATCATGGTGGGCTGAGACTCAGCCATCCAACATAAAAGATTCCTTCAAATGCAGCTCAGAAACGCGGCCTTCTTTTTTGAGGGTTTTGCCACAGTGAAGATTGAATTTGAAAAAATCTTGTGTTTATTATTACAGAATGATTGTTTTACATAAAAGTATAAAGTTCAGCAGAACACAAAGTCCCCAAATAGTTTTCAAGCGTTCCAGTTCCGAGGATATTGTTTTTGCATCCTGCTCAGTCAGCACTTTGAATTTATATGAAAGTGTCATATAAATACAACTTGATTGGTTGATGTGATTATTATGACAAATTCACAAACGTCCAATAGGATCAAATGATAAAGTTTCTTGTTTCACCGTTCTGGTGTGAAACCGGTGGGTTTGCATAAAACTGTCTCATATTTCCACGTTCTGCACTTCAAAAAGTGCTTTTATTTGGTTTTCTAAGTAATGAACAATTTCACACACACTCACACTCAATCATCAAGCCAACCAGCTTCAGGTGTGTAAACTCGTCAGGCAGCTGAACTTATTAAACTGCTGAGCAGCTCAGCAGGTTGTGACTCGGTGTCTGATGAATGTGAAGCTGCTGCTGCTTCACACAGACTCATGTAGATAAATATATATATTTATGTATTTATATTAATGTTATTTTAAAAGCCTAAAGAATCAAAGCTGAGTTCTCTCGAGCTCAAACAGCAAATATGTTTGCTTGAGTCGTCTGACTTCCAGTTCGTCTCGTTGGTTTTATGTAGACTCGGCCTTCGCGTCTTTTAGTCCCTTTTCCTTCTTTTCTTTTTTTATTTCACGGCGCCGGGTTTTCTGGTCCGCAGCCATGAAGGAGGAGATTGCCGCCGCCGTTTTCTTCATGGCCCGGCTGGTGAAGAGATACGGCTGTCTGGACGCCGACGGCAGGGAGCGCTTCGCCGCCACCCTCACTGCCGTTCTGTTTGAGAGCTACAAGAACCACTGGCACCCCAACGCCCCCACCAAGGGTCAGGCCTACAGGTCGGTGAGCCGGCCCTTTGTTTGGGCCTGCTACTGGTGTCTTTAACTCCCTCAGTCTGAATCCTTGTTCTGTTTTCACTCTTTAATCCAACAATTGAAGACCTGAATGTAGTTTTGAATTGTAACGCTACAAAAAAATCTGTTAAAACACCTTTTCTTCATGAATCAAGCAAACGCGCTTTGACTTCTAATTTGTATTGGAAGGTTCCAGTACTCGCAAGCTATATATTTCTTCTTTTTTTTTTAATGTCTTTTTGGTTCCACCATTTCTCATGAACTTATAATCGGTGTCAGTTAAACGGTTGTTCATAATGTTAGCGATGCTTTTAAAACCACATAAGTAGAACATTTAGAACAATTATGTTACGATAAGTGTGAATGGGGGCTGGAGAGTGATGTCACAGCTCTACAGGTAGAGAGTGGATGCACCTTGGGAAATGGCCGTCTAGTTGACTGGCTAGCTGGGCCTAGTTAGCTGGCTAGTTAGCTGGCTAGCTGAGCCTAGTTAGCTGACTCTAGTTTGCTGGCTAGCATGGGCCTAGTTTGCTGGCTAGCATGGGCCTAGTTAGCTGGCTAGCATGGGCCTAGTTTGCTGGCTAGCATGGGCCTAGTTAGCTGGCTAATAGTTAAGAAAGTTAAAGGTTTAAAGTTAATAAAGCCACACATGGCTGTAATTCTCTTCCGTATACAATTTTATAACGCAGAAGAAAATCTTAAAATCTTAACTTGTGTTTGAATCATTTCGGGCATCAGCTGAAAAACGCATCGACTTCTCGCAGAGGGGACAGGAAGTGACTAGTTTCTGGGTTTTTAGGATTCTTTTAGTTCGTCTCAAAAAACTTCAACGGATGTTTGCCGTGAGCTTCACAAATGAAACTTCATTAGAAGTCCTCGGCTCTGTTTTTCCCGAACTCTTTGTGCTCCTCCAGGTGTCTCCGTATGAACAGAGTGCGGCTGCAGGACCCGGTGCTGCAGCAGGCCTGCGAGCGGGGCTCGGTACGCTACGAGGATCTGGGTCTCCCCCAGGAGCTGACGGTCTGGGTCGACCCTGGAGAGGTGTCCTGCAGGCAAGACCACTTCTAAATTCTCGCACCACCAGATTGAGGTTTCAGAGGGTGGAAACGGTGTTTTGACCCATCGCGATGCTTGATGGATTTTATGTTGTCCTCTCTGCAGATATGGAGAACAAAGCACGCCGTTCTGCGTCTCGGTGGTGGACGGTGGTCGCCGTGGAGATGGCGAATTTTCCCGCCGCATCCACGAGGCGGTGGAGCGTGCGGGCCTCGACATCCAATCGGGGAGCTCATCTGATGACGAGGATGACACAGACAGCAGCGTGAGCGGTTGCAGCAGCCTATCGGCTCACTGCCCGGGTTTGGTCCAGCCAATCAGCACGGAGCCCAAAACCATCCCGACCGTCAGCAACCCCAACAGTGTCTACCGGGTAAACGTGTTGTCGTCCTTCAGAAGATATTTAGGACTGTTCCTCTAATGTTGTTGTGGAGAAGCCCGAGACCCCAGAGGTCTAGATAGTAGCTCACATTAGTCCAGAGCCCAGACTAGACTATGTTGAGAAACCAGAGACTGTCTGTGGTCCAAACAACAAGGTATCTGCTGTATTTAAATCTAGATGACCTTATTTGGAGTGTTGCTGGAGAAACTACAATGTTAACATAGCCTAGCACCATCAACCAGACTCCATTCAGAAAACCAGCGTTTTAAAAGTAGTCATCTTGTGGTCTTGCAGACAGACCTAACAAAGCATGACTCAGCCCTTTTTACCGATCACCATCATTATGAAGTTATTTCAGCATCCTTTTCATCTGGTTATTGATATTAAATCACAGGTAATAGCCTACTTTGTTCTGCAGTTCCTCCAGCTGTGGTGAACCAATCCCACATGGGTCTTGCTAGATCCAGTGAATCCAGCTTGGTGAAATCCACCGAGCATCTCTGATGTCATGAACATGATTTTTTTTTATTTTCTAAACCTCCAGTTGTGTTTTGTTGTATTTTCAGTTCAGTGAGTTTTCTCCCGGCGCCCCCCAGACGTGGCTCAGGGAGAAGAGGAAGGCCTTCGCCCCGGACTCCTTCCCGCCTCATCCTCCCCCAGTTTTGGCTCCGCCCTCCCAGTTCTCCAGCCAGAAAGCCTTCAAGTCCTATCGAGCCACGTTCACCTTCAGTGGGCCTCGTATTGACAAGTACCACTGGGTCAGCAAGTCCCGGTAGCGCCGGCAAAGTCGTCAACCTAGAACCAGAATCGGGTTGTTCTGTTTGGGGGGTTCTGAATCTTTGAAGGATAAAGTTTATTATGGTTTAAAGTGTCGATTTAAAAGTAATGCTGTTTAAGCATGTTTTTAAACTTTGAAATATTGAATTTTTTTATGATTCGCTCTAAATGTTTTTTTTAAACTAAAATAAATGTAAGTGTGAATAAAGTAACATTGAACATGTAATTGAAAAGAAATAAACACGTCCGTTTTCAGCTCTGCTGGCTGTTCAAGTGTTTCATGTTTTTAACGCACATTTATGCACATTTATAAACGATGCAAAAGAGAACAATTCACAGTTTAATTGAGTGAAACTGGATGTGAGATGGAAGAGCCTTGTTGAGGCTTCTCTCACAAAGATGCATGGTAGATTTGTCATTTTAGAGGAGCTGAATGAATAAGCTGCGTTTGTTTTTATGCACATTTTCAAGCATCGTGTGTGTGGGTGAAAAAATGGTGCAAAAACATTGAATGTTTGTGTAAAGTTCTGAAACGCAAGGTGTATTTTAACTTTACAGTGGAGAAGTTTGGTCACAAGTTTAAGATGGTTTTTCGTCAACTCCGGAGTTCATTCTCTCCATCCTCCAGCTCTGTGATCGGATTAATGAAACATTCACACACTGAACAGTGTCCAAAGTGTGGAAGGTTGAGTGAAGTCACCCTTCCTGCAGTCGCTGTTCACCACTGTTTACAAGCAACCATCTCCACACGTGTCAATAAGTGTGTCAATAAGGTGTATACAAGGTGTGTCAATAATTCAATTCTTTTCATGTTTCATGAATGAATACAAGGTGTTAAAATTATTTAAATTACCCTATGAAACAAACTGCATGTCTATGGAAGCCCATTTCCACCATTACCAGAAAAAAGGGAACATTCTCACAATATTGACTTAGTATCTTAAAAAATGACTAATATGAGTTAGTAACATATGTCATTATTTTGTATCAAGTAATTATTTTTGAGATACTTAATTTGAGAGATTTAGTCATTATTTTGAGATATTTCATCATTTTTGAGAAACATTAATATAGCCTACATTTACATTCGGGCCATTAAGCAGACGCTTTTGTCCAAAGCGACTTACAATAAGTACATTTTGTCAAAATAATTTTGAGAAAGTTTCTCATCGTTTTGGGAAGTTTCTCGTGTTGGCTGACAGCGGCGGGCTTCCATACATGTGTGCGATATTCGAAATGTGACCAATAACACGCGGCCTGGTGAGCGCGTGCTGGGGTCTCTGTTATATCACCTTTGTTACTGAAACTGCGCAGACGGACGGACCCGCGCAGACGACAACCTTTAGTCTTTCCTCTCATTCCGCGAGCAAAGAATAAACAACCACACGCCCGTGGGAAATACATCCGCCGTTGCCATGGCATTAAAACGCCGCATAAACTTGCACATCGATTTAAATGTATTTAAATGTCAAACAACAGCGGCGCTGAGAGGAGGGGGGCGGGTGTCGAGAAATGGCTACTGTACTTCCTGTTCGTCATAGGCGCGTCCCTCCCATCAGCCAATCACATCACTCATTCATTCGTACAAGAGTGCCGCGCGTCCAATCACACGCGTTCTCTTTGCGACGTCCCCCTGCGCGCCCTCACATCCGGTCGTATATATTTTGCCACGAGTTAGCGGCGAATTTGGAGAGTGTCCATTTTGAGCAGCGAGTCGGCGTCTCCGGTATTTTCACCCCTGAAAGTAAGCACCGTTTGTTTCTACCTGCTTTTGATTTCCGAGTGAAATGTTAAAACACGAAGTCGACGGCTTCGCGATTTGCAGCCGTGCGCGCGCGCGCTTGTTTTCTATTCATGGCTCGTGCGGTTGCACCGCTTTTTAATCGGCCATCTTTCTTCTTGTTGTCAGTGAAGCTAGCTAGTTAGCGCTGCGCGTTAGCCGTTAGCTGCTAAATACGTTAACGCGCTCATTGTGCCGATCGAGCGAGTTGTTCGTCGCTTCTTGTGTTAAAACGCCGCCGTGCTTAATGGTTGCCGTTGTTACGGGGGATGCGTTGCTCTAGGCGTTGTGCTTACCGGTGATATTCTTATTTATATATTTTTTTTACCGGTGTTTTTTTTTGTGTTAAGCTGGCTGCTAGCCGGGCCTGCTCCCCGTCCCGAGCGAGCAGCCCAGCGGGCGAAGCGCGGTCCGCTTGAACACCCGAGCGTGGAGCTTCACGCCGGATCCGTTGCAGTCTTTCCCTTTTGTGAGCTAACAAAGCCGTTAGTTGCTGTGAGCTGCAGCGTAAACTCCCGCGTAGCGCGCAGCAACGTCACGGCGATGACGCCGAAATGAGTTTTGCGACCACAGAAACGAGACTGGTTAGATTAACGTTACCTTTTACGTCAGAGGTGAACAATGCTGCCGAAACACGTCGAAGCTGCTATAGCTTTCTGTTAGCACCCGCGGCGTGAATCTGCACGTTGTGTTGCATAAAGCCGGGAAATACGTGAAACACTATCTGATTAATATTACTCTTCTCGTGTTATAGTAGGTTGCAATGGCACTGAGCATTTGGGAGGGAAATATCAGATTGCACAGAAGACAAAAGACGAGTTTAATTTGCTTTCACCTATTTTCCCACAATGCACTTCTTAGTCGGAGCATATATATTTGTTCATAATCCCTTTTTGATTTTAAGTGTGAGACCTGTCTTGTCCCTGTCCCAGTCTTTTTTGAAGAAGCCCACCGTCAGAATGGCAGACGCTGAGAATCTCCTCATGGAGACGTCGGACCAGAACGGCAACGAGGGAGAGGAGGACCAGAACGGAGCCGAGCAGGAGCTGATGGCCGGAGAGGAGGAATGCCAGGACGGCCTGGACGGCCAAGAAGACCTGGACATCCAGGACGAGCAGGACATACAGGACATCCAAGACAACGGCGCAGATGGAGGCAAGATCGACGCCAGCAAAGGAGAGGAGGATGCTGGGTAAGGGTCTAGTTTCTCTCCAAGATCTCTCTTAATTTAAATGTAGTTGTAGAGGTCCGTTAACATGAACGGCCGGTGCTATGGTGACATTCCCGTGGAGGCATTGAGACAAACCCACAGTCTGTGGACGAGGAATTACATGTAGCATTATAAAGGTTGTTGGGAGGTGGGCGAACATGACCCACTCTTAATACCACAGGAGGCTTAATGACGGACAAATGAGTGCACAGGTAAAACTAGTCAGAATTTCCAGGTGATCTTGTGCATAGACTTAAGTGCAGAGGCCAAATATTTGAGTGAAATGACCCCTATGTACTCTACACATATATAAACCTTTTGGTGGAAAGGGTAAGAATTTCACCGCCCTGTCTCTGTTTTTGCAGTAAAATGTTCGTGGGCGGCCTCAGCTGGGACACGAGTAAAAAAGACCTGAAGGATTACTTCAGTAAGTTTGGCGAGGTGTCGGACTGCACCATCAAGATGGACTCCAACACCGGCCGGTCCCGAGGGTTCGGCTTCGTTCTCTTCAAAGAGGCAGCCAGCGTGGAAAAAGTAAGTCTTTAAATGGACCGGTGCCTTTTCAATACAGTGGGTAAAGTGGAATTATGGGTGCTCCTTTATCACACATTCACTCTTTCAGTTAAGACACTCGACTACGGGCATGTCGTCGATAAGAACACACACATTATCTATGAGGATGCATGTTGGCACTCGGTGCCATCTATTCTAACGATCGTGCATCTGCAGGTTCTGGAGCAGAAGGAACACAGACTGGACGGACGTCCGATAGACCCCAAGAAGGCGATGGCCATGAAGAAGGAGCCGGTCAAGAAGATCTTTGTTGGAGGTTTGAACCCAGAGGCGACCGAGGATGCTATCAGGGAATATTTCGGCGCCTTCGGAGAGGTCAGTTTGTTTGTTTTTTTTGACAGGAGACGAATGAATTATTACTATTTTTTTTCCTACTGGTTTTCTTCTGTGCAGAGAAAAACTAGTCTGAACCGAGTTGCATAAATGTGTTCACCCGAAACTTCTTCTCCTTCTAGATCGAAACCATTGAGCTTCCCATCGACCCCAAATCAAAGAAGAGGAGGGGTTTCATCTTCATCACGTACAAAGATGAAGCCAGCGTCAAGAAGTGTCTGGAGAAGAAATACCACACCATCGAGGGCAGCAGGGTACGTTCACACCTTTTTTTTTTATCCCCACATGTCGATGGTTGACAATCAATTGATTAACTCTACATGGAGAATATTTTTGATCATTTAGCTGTAGGTCTTTGTCTTTAGTTTTACTAATTGAGTAGTTCAGACGGGGAGCTCCATGGCGACGAGGCATTGTTTTTTCAATTCAGTTTTGATAAATGATTGGCTCGTCTGATCTGCCTTTACTGAGGCCACCAGGTCAAACTATCTGACCAACCAGCTGATAATTGGTAAGATGCACTCTGATCAAAATGTGGCAATAAACTTCAGCAAAGCAAACGAGAGACATTTAGGACAGAAATCGTTCCCATCTGATTGGATGAAGCTATTTGAAATGTGGCAGCAAAGCTCATTGAGTCAGTGGTGTGCTGTAAAAAGGAAAGTACCTCGATTATGCCACAGCACTTTGTTTTTTTTTACAGTTTAGAAGGAAAAACTGGTTAAATTTTGCAGCGCCATCATTGTCTTTTCTACCACTCTGCCTTCTGAGATCGATCTTGTGATCTGTCTTTTTAAAATAACAGGAATAACTTTAAAAACATGGGAAGCTGACGCCAATGTCCAACATGACTTTTTGATATAAATTAAACTAGAGAAACTCTACATATGATCTTATGAGTGTATTTGTCAGAACGGCATTAATTTTATTTATTTTACACCAGTTTAAGATTTAAATAAAGTTGACTAGAAGCAGCCAATGACCGCTGGATAAATGCTAAAAATACTTTCCCTTCATGCGTATGATTCCTGTAGATGAACAAATATTTAATAAAAGTCTCAGTGAGGTTTCTCTGTAGAGTACGACTACCACCTACGACACGATTAGTTTACGTTCTAAAGGTTTTGATTTGGATTAGGTTTTAACGTGTGATGGTGTCTCCTCCACAGTGTGAGCTGAAGATCGCCCAGCCGAAGGAGGTGTACCAGCAGCAGCAGTACGGAGGGGGACGCGGTGGCGGTGGCGGAGGAGGTGGCGGTTATGGAGGCAGGGGAGGCAGAGGACGTGGAGGTATGGGAGTTGGCTTTTCTTGGTTGATCAGACAGGAATGCATGGCTCCAGATCTTAATAACTTTCACTATTCAATTGAATCATTTTGACATCTTTCTATCGGTTCGCTGATCCCTGACTCCGGGAGCGTTTGAAACCTGGTGTTACAAATAACCACTTGGCATTAAAACAGAAGCCAGAAGTCTGACTTAACTTGTTGTTCGTTAATGTAGACACTGACTATTTATCCACAGTGACCTGAACGTAGCGCTCAGAAACATGAAATGCTGAAACTGTTTCTCAGGTCAAGGCCAGGGCTGGAACCAGGGCTATGGAAACTACTGGAACCAGGGCTACGGTAACCAAGGCTATGGCTATGGCAGTGGATACAGCGGCTATGGCAACTACGACTACTCTTCTGGTTACTATGGATATGGTCCCGGATATGATTACAGTAAGTAAATGCACAAACCATCGCATACAGTTCAGGGATGTCCATGCTTTAAGTCTGTCTGCAAGACCCCTAGACTTTTAAAACACGTGTTTTATTTTTTGATGGGTACTAGACTATGCTAACATTGTAAATGGCCTCATTTATTTAGCGCTTTTCTCCAAAGCACGTGTCTCGTCTCTGGGCTAATGCTAGCTGCTACTGTAGACCTCTGGGATTCAGCAACGTCGGCAGGGCAATCTCAACTTTGATTGGCTGTAGAAACGGTCGCGTGGAAATGCTTTGACTTTACATGTAATTAGTTTGTTGTGACCACGTCGCGCGTGTCTAACCCGTCTCTCCTCTCAACCCCCTCACAGACCAGGGCAACGGCAGCTATGGGAAAACACCAAGACGGGGGGCACACCAGACCGGCTACAAGCCATACTGATGATCACATGGAAGCGCAAGGTATTCCATGGCCATCCCTCCATGCTGACAGTTTTCCCATAAGCCCACTGAAGGTTTTGTGTGCCATGGTTGTGACCCAGCTGTGTGTCATCCTTTAGGACTCCCGTGAGACTGACGGCTGGATGGACGCACCGGCGTGACTCCACCTCTTTTATGACAGAAGACCATTTGTACAGAAAACATCTGAAATGTAACTTTTTTTTTTTTTTTTTTTTTTTTAATCCTTTCATTTTTAGGTTTTACTTTTCCCTTTGGTGTTTTTTTTTTTTTTTCCCTTCCCCCTTCCACATTTCCACATCAATGGAAGTGTAATTTTTACTGTACTTTTTGGTACCTGTTTTGATTCTAATGTATTGTAAGGCTTGTATTTTACATGTTTGCTGGCTTTACAGCTTTAAAAAAATCTTGGCGCTGTAAAGGAGCTTTTTTTGACAAATAAAACAGTTTTCAGTATTTTTTTTTCTTTTTCCCCTTTTTTCTTTTTCTCCTGGTTCTGATGCTTCTGGGTTTTGGGGTGGAAGATGAAGTTGTTGAACGGGTTTAGCATTTCAGATTCACTTGTCAACATTGATTTCTCTTGGTCCTTTTGAAGCCACGTAATCCAATCTACGTTGAAGGGATGTTGAGCGTCGCTCAGAATGGTTTAACATCCCCTCAGGTGACACATTTGGTGTTTTCCTTCCCTCTCCAGTGTATCAGCATCATTTAAACTAGTTAAAATTCCTTCATTCTGAAACAACTACCTGCACACTTTCTTCCAGGAGGTTTGTCTGAGGTGAACAGGGAATTTAACATCTGAAGCACCCAGATGTGTGGGATGAAATGGGGGGGGGGGGTGTAAACAATATTTGACCACACATGTGGCATCACTTCCTGTTAAATCTACATTTTTCTTTTCTTTCTTTCTTTTTTTTAAACCAAACAAGCAAATTGTTTTAAGTTTCTATGCTGGTTTAGTTTGTTCAAGTGTCACTGTTTTTTTTCTTTTCTTTTCTTTTTTTTAGAAGTAACTGCTTTGAAGTTAAATGTCTGCTTAGTTTTCTTTTTGTTTTTCTGGTCAGACTTCAGGCTACTGGAGTCTCCTCAGCTAGTGTCTCTGGCAATTTATTAGTAATAAACATTCTCGTTTGTAACATTCTGTCTATTTCTAATGTTTAATGTTACCGTTAATTACCGTAGTCGGTGTCACTTTTTTTTTTTTTTTTTTTTTTTCGAGTGCAAATGGGCCCTCAGGACTTTGACGTGTACAAGAGCGGGGGGAAAAAACACACCTCTTAAGCCCCTGGGGGTTACGTCAGGTTTTGAAGTCAAGTCTTGTGAAAGTGAACATTTTGGGTCGAGGTTGTTTTGGACCGCCAAGGTGGTTCTCTTCCCTGGGACGACTGCAGATACCGGTGAAATCGCCGAGCTACCAGTCTGGTTAGTTCCTCAAGGTTACACAAAATGAGTGAAATGGTTTATGATGCCAAATATAATCCTTTTTCTTCCTCTCTACATTCATTCGATGAAACAAATGTGCTCGACATGTTTTGGTAAAGTTGGGTGTCTGGGGGATTGAATGCGACCCAGCCTTGTGTGGGTGAATGTGCTATGTAAAAATGAATCATTTGCAAAGGGGAGAAAACGATTTTAAGACTTACTGCAGCACCATTCATTCTTTGGTAGTTCTCAGCACAACCTGTCATATATTTTTGGCCACAAGCTGGATGTTGGCGGTGCTTTTCGCCCCAGAACTCGGTGTTTGAGTGACATATGTCAACAAATATAAGGTACCATAATTCTGGACTGCGTAGTTTTTGTATTTGTGTCGTCTGAAGATGGGAAAAAGAAAATGTGTTTCCGCCCGGTTTCGAACCGGGGACCTTTCGCGTGTGAGGCGAACGTGATAACCACTACACTACGGAAACGCGGTGAAATCGGGTGGTGCAGAATCTCTTGATATAATTATAATGGTGTACTGTTCTCGTATAAACACTAATTTGATTGTATATGCCATTGTCGGCTTCAGAGAGCTACGTAAAACCTTCTTTCATCGGTTTCAATCAGAATTACTTTATTGTCCCTCAACGGGGAATTTTTTTTCCACAGAAGCCAAAGGACAGTATGTTACAAAAAACACAATAGTAATAACAATAGCAAAAATGAACAATATAAATTAAAAAATAGAATAGAGTAAACTTGTTATATACATATAAACATGATATTATACAAAAAATTACCAGCAGTGAATTTTGTATTTATTTACAATTAACAATAAAGTATAGACTGCTGAATGAGGTCTATTGGGAGCAGTGTCAAATCGGAGACTTTGACATTTCCGCGAGAACAGTGGAGTTTACGTTTTAGAAGGTCCAAACAGCGCCACCAAAATCCCGCTTGTGGCACAAAATATATGACATCGGTAGTGTTGAGAACTACCATAGAGAATGAATGGGAAAAGTTAAGAGAGTTAAGACTCACCGTACGACAGCTCCATTCATTCTCTACAGTAGTTCTTATCACTACGGATGTCATATATTTTTGGCCACCATAGGATTTTGGGGGCGCTGTTTACAATGATTGATGTTTGTCTTATCACAAGCTATCTTTTAGAAGTAAACTAAACGGATGGAATAGATTGAATGGAAACAGTTAAATGAGTTAAACTTTTCACTCCTTATAATGAGTGACTATATATAAATCAAATGAAATTTCGCTCTACAGGCAGTTTCCGTAGTGTAGTGGTTATCACGTTCGCCTAACACGCGAAAGGTCCCCGGTTCGAGACCGGGCGGAAACATGTTTTTGTCTTTCACTGACGCTTGGTTTATGCTAAATATTATTTCATACACAACTTATTTTACACGCAGCTTACGGATGATTTGTTTAAGATATCGGATAGTTATCTGTTACTGTGTCTTTTTGTAATATATAATTGTATAATTATATATTAATAATTGTATTGTAATTTAAAACGGCTGAAATAAAGCTGTAGAAAGACAAATTTCAGTGGCTCAATAACATTTGCATTCCCTTATTTATTTATTTGTGAATTGTAAATTTGGCATTGAAAAATGGAAATTAATGTTGAAAAGTTTTTGCTTTGCTGCTGAAGGTGGGCGGGACCTAATTTGTGAGACACGTTCCTATTGGCCGGTGTTGATCGGAGTGACAGCAGCTTGGCTGACATGCAGTGTTCGCAGCGTTTGAAGGCCACACGGAGACGGCGGAGCGGGAGCGGTGAGCAAGCAGTAGGTTTACGCGATACAACATTGTAACAGACATGATGTCGTGGGTGAATGTAGATGACCATAGATATTCATTTTGTTTACCGATATATGAACGTTTAACGTATTAAAAAGGGCGTTGCTAACAGTGTCAGCCTGTAGCTGCTAGCGTCACTAAATTAGCTCAAAGTATGTGTTAGCCTGCTAGCGACGTTAGCTTCTAGTGAGTCACTCGTATCTACAAGTTAACGATATCACAGTTCGTTTATGTTATATTTGTGATGTGCTATGTAATTTTATTATCAGCCCGTATCCAGCGTATTTAACGGGAGGCCATTTCTCCCCCGGAGCTGCTAGCTTAGCCCAATTTGCTTAGTCACCTGCTAGTGGTTGTGTTGCTACGTGGCCACGCTAAGTTAAGGTCCAATATCAATCCACACCACCTAGTAGTTCTCACGCAGAGAAATTACCATGATCATTTTTTGTAATACATATTCGTTGCGAAAATTTACAAAATTAAAATAAACGGAGTCATCTAGCAGGGAGGGATATTCCGTGACGTCTCACTTCTTAAAAAAAAAATAAAAACAGCCAACAGGTTTAATATTTTTCCGTCTTTCAATGAGACGATCAGGTGGACTTCAGCACAGGTTAGCAGCACATCCGGGATCCCACAGCTGTGCGATCCACCAGAACCTGAACAGGCTGCAGTACGTCCCCGATCCCGAACTGCTCGGCGATCGCTCGCCACAATCATCCGTCTTTCGTCCGCTGTTTTGTTTTTATATATATGCCATCAGCGCAACCTGCTGGTCATCCCAGTGAGGCACCACAGCTTGTGCTTGACGGTGTGTTTAAGCCTTGCTCTCTGTGTGATCATATTGCAATGTTATGTGTGATTGTTTGCAAGTGAAGTCTGGAAGGACGATGAATGTAATACTCGTACATGTATGTTCTTGTTCATGCTGCAGTGATGCCCCTTGGGGGAGGATTAAAAAGGCCTCGACTAGCCGACGTCATGAGATCAGGTGAGTGATTTATTTTTTCATAAATGAAACTATAAAATATAATGAAGCCTCTCGCCTGTTGGAGCTGATACTGGTCCTCTTGCTTTCCTACTACTTAATATCAATGTTTTCTTCTGGCAGCTTCACTTTTTTAGCTCCCTTTATAACGTTTGATTCTCACGGCAAACGTCTGTCTGTGCTTTTGAAAATCAAAGATAGTATAGGTAAAAGTGCGTTTGGATTTGTTTAATGTGTAATCCAGCAAAACTACGATAACGGTGTCCTGATCCCATGCATACATGTGTTGTGGATAAATCGTAGTGCTGCACTTTCAGCGCCATGCCTGTCCTCGTTAGTATAGTGGTCAGTATCCCCGCCTGTCACGCGGGAGACCGGGGTTCAATTCCCCGACGGGGAGGCTGTGATTCCTTTTTTCTGAGCAGTTTTACTGCAGAAGTAACAGTAGACCTTTACATGGTTGGACTAACGTTAGACATCGTTTATGATAAATACAATTTCTGAAATTCACATCTAGGCCAGTGTTTTTTGGTGTGAAGTGCCCAATCAGATGAGCTCACGTACCTCTTTATTGACACCCCCTTTCATCCAATAGTGTTCATTTTTGATTTGTAAGTTTATTTGACTTTTAAAAAAAATTTTTTTATCCATTTTAGATCCCATCCTCAGTGATATGGTGCACTGATTTAATAATGTATGGCGAAATAAATAGAAAAATAATAATTTCTAATTTCTAAATCCAATTAATCCAATGAGAATATACTCAATGATAAATTCTCCTTCATGAAGGTTTTACTGTTTTCAAGTTTGTGTTGTAGGAAGAAGTACTCTGATCTTTTACTTGAGTAAAAGTACTAACACCACAGTGTAGAAACACCCTGTTACAAGTAAAAGTCCTGCATTCAAAATCTTACTCGAGTACAAAAGGTATTGTATTGTGTTTTAATAATTTGAATCAGCAGAGTAACTTAAGTTATCAAGTAACTCATTGACCACTGAGATGTAGTGGAGTAAAAGTACAAAGTTAATCATAGAAATGGAAATACTCAAGTTAAGTACAAGTACCTACTTAGATACAGCATTTGAATAAATGCATAAAACATCCAGTTTGATAAAATAAATGCAAAAACATATAGTTAAAACCGCCTAAACTCGGCAGTACGTTTTCCTCTCATTGTCACATGACCACAGATGGACGTTGTGATTGGTTTTTATTCAGCTTGTCGCCAGGCGGGTTAATAATCACAGGAAACGCTAATAAAAGACGAACTACAGCAGCAGCGTCACAGTCAGCTGACAGAGAAGCATTTCAACACAGAATTCAGTGTGTGAAATGCAGGGAGGGTCAAAATGAACATCTTCAGCGTTTTTAATTTGACCTCTGTCGTCGTACCGTATTTCACACACTGAACGTGCTGTTAACCAGCTGCCGCTCAGCCAAACGCAGGATCGGAGCGTTGCGTTGGATTAATTTAGCTCTATTTAAGTCCAGCTGTGAAGGAGGTTCTCTAGTCCAGAGTGTAGATGTTCTCCTGGACCGGCCTCCTCATCCGGATCTCGTAGATGATGTGAGGAGGTTCTTCAGAAGAGAAACTGGAAGAGAAAGTTAAAGATCATCAGTGTTTTCTGTAACTTCGTAGTGAGCAAAGTGAAACCAGCTTCTGTTCCAGCAGGAAGGAAACCTTGTTCAAAATCACATTGATATTTTTAACAATAATTCATAACTAAATCTTTATTTAAACCTCATGCCCGTTAACATCGTCCACTACATTTATCTAATACTTTTCCAGCTGAAACGTAGATTCAACACTGTAATTCTTTAACTGTCATCTCCTCTCCGTTCAGATCACTGTTCCCATGCTCCCCCAAATTTCCCACAATGCATCCTTCATACTTGGCTCGTCAGAATCCAAGATTCATCAAAAGGCCTATACTGTACTCACCAGCCGTTCTTCAAGGCTCTCCTGTACATCCCACCTGGAAACGGAAATAAGATTTGAAGAAATCTTTATTTTGATACTATTACGAGTATTCTGCATCGTGGTGTGAAGGAGAGAAAACGTACGTTTGAATGCCAGAAAGAGAAAAACCGCCACCAAGATCAACAACAGGCTGAGGGAGAGAGAGAGGACGGGAACGTTGATCTGAAGGGAGAGAGACGACAGAGAGTCCTCCACCTAACATGAGAGAGAGAGAAAAAACGTTATGATCTGTAAAATGGTCTCAACCATCAAAAAAAATCACACAAACGCAAGTGTGCAACATTTATGGGGGCAATGCGGTTACTCACGGTGTCGGTGTCGGTGTTGGAGCGCAGCTGGGTGGAGTTTCTCCATAGAAGGTCCAGCTGAGACGACAGCAGCGATTTCCAGTTTACTACATGGAGACAGAAAGAAAAACACGGGGAAGTAGAACAGAATTTATAGAGATCAGCTGGATTTTATACCGATCTTCTAACCAATCGAGGGACAGTTTCTGACACTGAATACATCAGTGATAAATACATCAATTATAACTGTGTTTTTTTTAACTGTGCAAAGGTTATTTAACTCCAGTTAAGGAGTCCTGACAAGGCAAAGCACAATAATAATAATAATGATTCACAGTGTGTCATTGTGATCATTAAAATTAAGAATTAAAAACACATCATGTTTTGCCGCCGCTTTAACCAACGCTTGTTGGGCTCAGTGGCTCAGAGCCAGACTGAGGTGGAGTTCGGGCCCCCAACCCCGGACCAGCAGGTGGATCGGTGACTCACCTGTAGAGGCCGACAGCTCCGTGACTTGGCTGGTCGTCGCTGCTGAGGTGGTTGTCGGAGGAGGAGAGCTGGCAAACGCCCCTGAGGAACAGAGCAGGTCAGAGCTGAGGTCGAGGTCTCGCCTACACGTGTTGGTACTTTCCTTTTGTAGATGATGGTTTTATGATAAGGGGACGTGAATATTAGAACATGGCGGCGACTCGCCTTCCTGATAACCTTCCACGTATGTAACGGAGGACCGAAGCCCCAGTGGGCCGCGTCTCGTCTCACCTTTGACCACTCTGAGGTTCATGATCACCTTCTTGTCGTTGAATAGCCCGTCGACGTCGACCCTGCAGCAGTACGGCCCGCTGTCCGTCCGCCTCACATTCAGGATGTCCAGGTCCATCTGTCCGTCCAGGACGTCCCCCGTCAGCCGGTACCGGTCCTCCACCTGCAGCAGAGATCACCTTGATGACACAGCGGGTCACCGAAAACAGTCGCCAACATGTGGGTGCGAACACTGAATCCATGAGAAGACTTCTGGAGAATCACCTTGGAGACGACGCCGTGCTCGTCGGTCTGCACCAGGATGTTGTTGCACCAGAAGGTCCCGCAGCCGCGGCCCCAGCAGACCCGGCTCAGACCGAATCGCTTCACAGAGTACTGACAGGACAGAGAGGCCACGCCCCCCTCCGCCACTTTAAAACAGGAAACGGATGAAAACTGTCCACCTGCTGCACAGACGCACACACAGAGGGTTCCATTCACTACATCTTAATAAGTACACAGAAAATATACATTAACTACATCTTTAGTACAAAGAAAATATACATTCACTACATCTTTATAAGTACACAGAAAATATACATTAACTACATCTTTAGTACAAAGAAAATATACATTCACTACATCTTTATAAGTACATAGAAAATATGCATTTACTACATATTTATAAGTACACAGAAAATATACATTTACTACATATTTATAAGTACACAGAAAATATATATTCATTACATATTTATAAGTGGACAGAAAATGTAAACTACATATTTATAACTACATTAAAAATACAAAAATATCCAGTATAATCAATAATCCATCAAATGTAGTGAAAGTATTTAACTGTGACTGTTGTAGTATATGCTCTATCATTATTATGACTCAGCATTAATGTAAAAGCAGGATTTTACTGTTGTAGTTGTTTTTTTTTTTTTTTTTTTTTTTCAGAAAAACATACTTGCAAAGTAAAAATAGTTTGAACTGTACAAAATCCTAATTTGTAATATAATTTGACATCCTGCAGTAAAAAGTACAAAACTTCCCTCTGAAGTCGTGGTGGAGTAGAAGTAGCTTGAAAAGACAAGTACAAGTACCTCGACTGTCTAATGAAGTCCAGTACTTCAGTGAACGTACTTGGTCACATTCCAACACTGTTGCGTTGTGATGTCAGGTTAGTCTCACCTGACAGGACGAAGAGGAAGGTGATGAAGGTCCGAGGCGTCCGACAGCGGCGAAACGAGACAGCGGCCATCCTCCGTGTGTGTGTGTGTGTGTGTGTGTGTGTGTGTGTTCATTGTCCAGTCAGACAGTGTGTCTCTGTGACGCCGCTGAGGGACGGACCAGAAATACACAGCGTGTTTGTGTGACGTCTCAATGATGAATTCCTCATCTTTCAATAACTGAGTCTTCATCGTCTCGAAGACTCAAATGGCTGTTTGATATATATCTCACATCTCTTGCAAAAGCAAATACTTACATTTCCATCCATGTTAACATGTTTTCTTTCTGTTAACATCTTGTTTTCTTTCTGTTAACATCTTGGTTGTCGCCCGTTAACATCTTGGTTTTTGTCTGTTAACGTCTTGGTTCTCACCCGTTAACTTCTTGATTGTCACCCATTAACATCTCAACATTTTGTAGCCATCACCTTCTTGGTTTGAAATGTTTCTTAATTTGCATGTGACTACCATAAATGAATCCATTAAATGACTCTTAATACTCATATGTAAAGTTGTAAGTGTTTCAATGTTTAAAATGAAGTGCTTCTGCCTCCTGATGAAGGAAAAGCAAAAACATAAATAAAACCCCTTTGAGAGCATGATCAGCTTGATGGAAGGAAACACAAAACCACAAAAGGACTTTGTCTCTGAAACGCCACACTGATGCTGCTGCGTGGAGACGTCGCAGAAACACAGAGGACTCATTATTCACATCAAATATTTCTGTTTTTACTCCCCTGCGTCTCTGCTTCTTTGCAAATTGACACACTGACAGCCTTTTCATTTGGGGGAAAAAGCAAAATAATAAGAAAGAGTAAAAAAAAAAAAAAAAAAAACGTCCTGCTGTGGACGTATTTTAGACATCAAAAAAAAATCCATATGTTAAAATATTTCACTATATTTATTTAGCATATTTTCCAACAGGCAGCTGAACTGCAAATGGAACTTAGTGAAAATACTCCAATAAATGTACAAATACATCCCTGTAAATAATAAATAAAAGTACAAATACCACAGTGAACATACTCTGTTCCGATAAAAGTACAAATACCACACATTAAAAATGCTCCGTTCCAATAAGAGTACAAATAATACAGTGAAAATACTCTGTTCCAATAAAATATATAAAACATTGGATATCCCTTAAGGTTAATGACATTCCATTCCATTTCTCTCTTCTTTTTTTTTGACAATCGTAATTCATCTACTTCTGATATTAACATAATCATCCTCATGGGTAAATATCACATTCACTATAGCAAATAGAGAAACCCTCCTTTATTTGGTTTATAAATTATTTCTTTACATCACTTAAAAAAAATACATTCTAGCAAAATAGCGAGAAGGATCGCAGCCTTTTATTTTGAAAGTAGCCGGAAGTTGTGCCTCATCGTAGCTGCTTGCCTGAAACCGGCGATTCGGAGGAAAGTCTTCTAAGAAGTCATTAAACTTAGTGGAATAAAGACGGAAGAATAAAGTGTGTCAGGGACGTGAAACTGGCCGCGGCTGCGTTTAGAAGAGTCACGCGTTTGATTAAGAAACTGTTTTAACAGATTCGAGGCCACAGAAGTAAACGGCTAACGTTAGCTAACTACTTTTCGCCCGAATAGCTAATCTGGGCTAACTAGTATCCGCCGCTCTCTGCGCGTGGGGGGCTGGAGGGTGATTAGATGGCCGTGAGGCGGAGCACCTGGGCCCGGTCCGGAGAGCTGTGACAGGTGGGTGTTTCGTGTTTGTATCTGCTGCTCCTTTAAAGCTAACCGTTAGCTAAGAAAACTGGAGAGCGACGACAAACACGACGTGTATCTAACGTCACTCGACCGCGTCACCTGGAAAGGTGACTACGTTGGTTTAGTCGAGTACACGTTGGGGGTACTTGTACTTTACTTGTGTATTTCCACGCTGTGCTGCTGTCCACTTCTCCACTACATTTTACCTGACAGCTTTAGTTATTATTATTGTTATATATTTTTTAGCTTGTCTCTTCCGGTACAGGTGAAACCTCGTATCTCCAGGTGTGTTGATGTTTATGTTTTCAGCTAAATAACTTATTAAAATGCTTCTGGAGCTTTAGAGATAAGAGGTTCTCTAACTTCTTACAGGGTCGTATTCGGGTGATGGAAATCCTTGAAAACACTTGAATTTTATTGTGGTTTTTCAAGGTTTTAAAAGTGCTTGACCTTTGAATAAAGTGCTTGAGACATGCAATGCCAAATCCAATAAATAAAATGAATGGACAGTACAAAAAAAACTACTCCGTCTAGAAGTCTGAGCCTCTGCCTCTGAGCAACTACCGTAAACCACCAAAATATTGTAATATCTCTTTGAAGTTGTTTCACCCGTCTCTTGTGTTTGTGTGCAGGATGCTGCAGGGGCCGTACGGCAGCCTGGACCGGGACCGGCCGCTCATCCGCCTCCCTTTCACCAGCTTTGCCGTGGGGACGGTGCTGCTCCCTCTGACCGGCCTCATCGCCTGCCTCTTCATTTCCCTCATCTACCACTTTGAGGATGCAACGTTCACACACTGCCGTGTAAGTCAACACTCTTCTGATCCTAGTGTGAAGTTTGAAGGAGAGCAGCAGCTGTTCATTTCAGCCCTGAGACCCTGGAACAGGAAGCTGAAAAAATGTTCACTTCAAGAAAGTTGCATTCGGGTGCGTTCACGTCAAACCTGATGCAAATTCATATAAAGTCAATGCAAAGACGTTTTTGTTTTTTATTCGTACGTGTGACGTGAAAGCTTCCTCCTGAAGTAACTGAATCAGATATCTGTGGCAGCGCTGGTTACGCTACAGCGCCACCCTGTGAGCGCTGTACAGAGTGCAACGCTGTATAGTAAATAGTGTTTTTTAAATTTAATTTCCTTATTATTTGTAGGTATAGAGATTAGTACCCGTATAATGTGTACATATGATATCTGTTTATTTACTTTACATTAGACACTTAAGTATTTATTTATGAATATATTTTTGGATGTCTGAAAGAGGAAAAACGAAAAATAAAAGGAGTATTTGAGTAATGTTGTTATCTTACATTGTATGTTTTAAATGTTTTTCTTTTTCATTCCCTGTAATAAACAGCAAGGAAACAAACTAACTGTCATTAATGGATGTCATACTCTGAAAAATACGTCTCAATACATTTATATTTTTTTATTAAATTAAATAAATATGCAAGAAACTATCATTTATATCTGATAAGAGTAAACAAGAAAAAGTTTGAGTAAAGTTTAAAAAAAAGGAGAGAAAAAGATTTCGGTAGAGTTTTAAAATAACAAATCTAATGATAAAGAATTAACCAAAAACATACAATCTATGTATAACAGAGGATATGAATTATGGACAAGTGGTGGGATTAAATAAGTGTATACTTCTTCCCACTCCTTCACAGACATGTGAAAAAAAAACTGTATTCATTTAGACATGTTTGAAATCTACAAAAATGTTTTTAATAAAATCGTGTTTTCCACAAAGACCCCCGTCCAAGTTTTGTGGCGAGCTGGAAGGCGGGAGGAAGCAGCTTCTTTCGTGATTCGTGTCGATTTCGTGTCGTTCAAGCTGTTGATTCTTCACCAAACTTTAACATGAGATGATCTTTTCTTTCTTTTGTGTTCTCGCCAACCAGGTTTCAAACTACCTCCCGTCCATCAGCGCCGCCATCAGCCGTGTGCCGGAGCGCTACATCTGGCGCTGCTGCATCGGGCTGCACTCGGCGCCGCGCTTCCTGGTGTCCGTCGCCTACTTCGGCTTCTACCGCAGACGCTTCGCCAAGAGGCTGCCGGAGCTCCTGCTGAGCGGCTTGGCTCTGCTCTGCAGCCTCGCCGAGAACACCGGCCTGCTGCTGCTCACATACGTGGCGTCCACCGAGACCTACAGTGAGTAAAGCGTTCGACGTGGACGGCGTATGCGGCTCGTCTTGAATGAAGTTGTTGAAATAACCCGTCTTTGTCTGCAGGTGTTCATAAAAACGGTTTCATCGTGTTCATCGGGAGCTCGCTGCTGCACATGCTCATCACCTGCAGACTGTGGCAGGTGATCAGGAGACACTATGTGAACCCGGAGGTAAACGAAGCTTCATCCTTTCTCTAAGCCTATAATCAACCAACAGGGAGGAATCAGAACAAATATAATAATTATATATTTTTTCGACCGATTGGAGGGAATTTATCATATTATTTTATTGCAAAATAATGTATGAAAATGATTAAGTTGTGAGTACAAAATAAAAAATATTTTCTTAAGTGGAATATGATTTGTTGGTCGGGGAAATTCTGCAGCAATGCAATATTAAACACACTTCTGCAGATTTTATGGAAAAAAAACCCAGATTAAATTCATGATTCTGCCCAACAATCTGATTTTATTTATTATTATTATTTTTAGTTATTTGAGAGTACAACCCGCAGTGTTGCGTTTTCACCCTTGGTGGCGCCAAAGAGCTGAAATGAGACAGAGTGTTACTGGTACTAGAAGTTAGTGTCCTCAAGTGGACCTTCTAGTCATGAAAGATTGATGACTGAATGATTTATGGATCCTTGAGGAGAGTTTCTGGTATTTGAAGTGATCAATGAGGTCTTGGGATCCTCATGGTGGTTTTGGGAAGGTTTTTACTGGTTTAATGTCTTAAGGAATTGTTAAAGATGAAGATATTAATTGAGTGTACAAGTGGTCCTCAGGAGATTTAATGTATATTTTCGGAGACTTCTTTTGATCCTTAAAGAGTTTTTGTGATGCTTGGAGACATTCAACAAGGGCTTTGGGAAGACCGTGAGGTCCTTGAGGAGGTCTTTTCAGCCCCTCATACGGCCACAGACTCACGACTTCCACAAAACCGATCGGGAACTTGACGCCGTTTTCAGGATCGGATATTAAACTGCACGTTGCAGCTGGAAACGGACGAGAACGTTCCACATTTAACTTCTGTCTCAAGGTTATTTCTGTGCTTCCCTCTTCCACGCAACGCTTGGCGATTCGCTGCACACCGACGCCGAGCTTCCAGGAAACCTTCCACAGCTGATTCAAAGGGAACCGCCTCTTTAGTTTTTAATATTTAATGCTGCACATCCTGGAAAACCTTTTGATTATTTTACCCTGTGAGCCCTCAAAGGTTTCTTTCTGTCCAGTTATTTAGAGGTTTCTTATCACATGTACCCGCTCACTACCCGTAGTTTATTTTTATTGTTTTAAAAAATAACGGCTTCATGCAACTTAAAGTAGAGTTGGTTGTCCTCAACGTTGTTCACAGTAAATATCTGTATATGAACGTACAGAGGCCGTATGATGAGGCATTCTGAGACCTAGTAATTATAATTAAGGACATTTAAAAGTACGCTATCTGTTAGCAGCTCCTGTTTCCGTGCAGCCTCGGACAACTAACACCGGATTAGTTTGGCACAGAAGAAAACTTCAAAACCTGAAGTTACTCAGGCAGTCTTTTTTTGTGATGCTGAAAAAGTTCAGACTATAAATTTGTCAATCCAAATCCATTTCATATTCAGTTAATGGCCATTTTTAAAGAAAAATGCTCAATCATGCAATACTTGCAATCAATACAAATACTTCATATTTATGTTTATAATCTTATTTATTTATATTTAAAGTTGAGTTTATTTGGGTGTTATTTGGACAAAACGAGACTTGTTTCGAGACATTAATTGAGAAAATATTCTGCATATTAATTGATCATGTAAATCCTTACTTGCAGCTCTGAAACTTGAAATCATTTGTTTATCAAAAGAATGGTTGCCATGATCACCAGAAACCAGTTTCTCACCAAACAACTGGACGTCTGCACTTCTCCTCTTCTATAAATGAAACACATTTAGATTCTCTCTCTTTCTCTCTCTCTCCATCTCAGGAAATGACATCATACCACTGGAAGGTGCGTCTCTTCCTGTTTAACGTCAGCTGTTGTCTGGCCGCCGCCTACTTCTTCAGACGCCACAACAAGCACTGTGAAACGGGAGGTGAGCAAGCCCCGCCCCTGACCTACCAGCCCCGCCCCCCTCATTTGTCTGTTCGTCGGCTCACTGTCGTGCTCTTCTGTTCCCTCCAGTCTACACGCTGTTTGCCGCCTTCGAGTACCTGGTGGTCTTCTCCAACATGGCCTTCCACATGACGGCCTTCTGGGACTTTGGGAGCCAAGAGGTGATCGTGGTGACGACGCCCGAAGACAAGCGATACTGAGCGGCGGCCTTCGACCCCCGTGGGATTTTTCTGTTTTTTTTAAAAGAAAAGGTGAAAACAAACACCAGTTTAAAAACTCTGTTTGAGGTCTCTGAACACATGAAGGTTATGTGGGGACTCGAACCTGTGACGTTATCATTCCAGCAGCACCCGCGTGCTCAAAACATCTCCAAGCAGCGTCGTCATGTTTGTGGATATGTTTCTTTAAAAAAAAAAAAAAAAAAAAACGTCAGCAGCCGTGACGACATTTTTCACCCTGTAGCTGCCGAGTACGTGTTTGTCTACGAAAATGTTTTAAAAGATTATTTTTTAGAAATCCTTCATTGTTTATAATCGTCTGCAGCATCCGCATAAAACTTACGAAATTATGCTTCAAAGAAGATTAAATGAATTGATAAGTTTGGTGCCTTTTGATTCTACACGCCAACTTCAGTCGGTTCAAGTTAGCGAGCTAGCAAGAGAAGCTAACGGCGGTGTTGGTGAAGTATCTAGTGTGTGTGTTTTACGCATTATAGCTTTAAAGTTGTACTCCATAAGATTTGAGATGTGTTGCTTCTAGCGGCCTCTCTGGCAGTAGATGGAACTGCAGGCGAGCCTCTGGGACTCATCTTCACCCAGTAGTGTCGACTGTCTCTCATCTGCGTGATGCCTTCAAATGCTCCACACTGAAAGGAAGTGGTTTTCTCTCATTGGCGGTCACTTTGCTTCTTGATGACTTTCCTTTTTCACTTCCATTAGTTTTTCTTTTTTTTGGACTTGAAGTTGAACGGTCTTCTTTCTCTGCCTGTTGATCCTCCATTGTGAGTCAGCAGTAATGAAATGTACCTCAAACACTTAAGACTAGAGGGAGCATGACTCAGCAGTTGGATATCAGATTACAAGTAAATGCAGCATACACTCCGTTAGTAGCTCCACCTGGGAGACCAATCACTGCTGACTGATGGAAAAAGCTAAAACTCATTTAGAATTTTTAATGTCACCACAGACGAGGAGATCCTATTTCTGAGCAAAGCAGCAAATACAAGCACTTTCATTAGCGCGTCACATGATCAATCACCATTATTTTAACTCACTCGTTGATGGATAGGAACTTAAAAGACTAAATAGATGAAAATGTTACGGACTGTAACTTGAAATCTGACAAATGAAGAGTCGGGTTTTAGAAGACACCGTCTTTCTGGAACACGTCAATCAAGCGGCGGTGAAACTTTTTAATAGTGTGTGTTAATGTTTTAATAGTTTTGACCAACACGTGTTCATATGAAAACCAGGAAGTAAAGACTTTCACTTCCTCCTGGAGAGAGAGAGAGAGACTAAATGTGTTCATTTATAGAAGAGGAGGTGGCATTTTAACGTAGTTGGCGTGTTTATTTACACTAATTTAATCAACAGCCTTTTTCTCTCTCTCCATGACGTTAAACAACAAAATAGAAAACGTAAAAAAAAAAAAAAGTGAAGTTCACAACAAAAATTTAAATCTATGGAAGAGTATTAGTGCCAACTAAACTTCAATCTGCAATTATTCTCTGATTTCTTCTTTCTAATTTATGGCACTAATACTGAAAGTCTGACCTTGTTCTCCACATTTTTCTTTATACTTGAATAGAAAAATAAGAAAAAATCAATCTTCTCAAAAGTTTTACATTATTTTCAAAATGAAAAAAAAGAAAAAATGAAAACCGATTTATTATTGTCTCTTAAACGGAAAGTTTGACCTCATTCGCAAAATGCAAATGAAACAATTATAAGCGCACAACAAAAACGCGAAACCTATGTGAGAGTATTAAAGGTCGGGCGTGAGGGAAAAAACGAGGAGCAAGAATTAACTTTTATTTTGCATGTCGGTAAAGTCGAAATTTAGTAACTACACTGCGGATTGGTTGATTAATTCTCAAAAGTTCTATGTTTATCAACAGTCCAACTTAATTCTCAAAATTAAATTATTAACTCTCTCATTTCTTTTCTCCTCTTCATACTCTTCTGTAAAAATCAAAGGACTGAAATTTGACTGAAACAAATCTTTGTTTCCTCCAAAGATTAAATCAATATGAACACTGAACTAAATAAATGCTAACAAGACGATTCCCGCACACATTTCATAATGAATGCATTTGAATATAAAGTAGTCTTTTATTGTGAAACAACTGCAGGAAATGATAATGAATGCATCAGAATTTAAAATGGTCTTTTATTGTGAAACAACCGCAGAAAACGACAAAAAAATATGTTGAAATTTAAGAATAGATTTAGACATTTTCAACTCTTTTTGTATGGAAGACGGGTTTGAAATCAGCTCCTTGACTACCAGAATGTAAACGTAGTAGTAGCAGTAGCAGTAGCAGTAGTACTAGCAGTAGTACTAGTACCTGGAAATATACCGTTTGTTGTGAGGGTGACACCAAAGGAAAGCAAGAGTTCATCTTGTACGGTGGCCTTTAGAGGACACCTCTGACTCGTCTTCACTGCTGATGAGTTTACATATTTTTACAATAATAATAAAAACGAGAACTAGATTTACATTCCTTGTTGCTTTCCTGTATTTCTCCTCTGCTAGATTTTAGTTTCTGTGGACAAAGAAAAAATACTTTACTGGGGTATAAGTACAAACACTTCGCTGTGAAGTACTGCAAGTAGAAGTGCAAGTACAACGTAATAAATAGTATGTGTCCGCTGATAAAATAGTCCTCGTGTCGTTTTTCAGTGCAGGGAGGATCAAAGGGGTGTTTCATGCGAAGGCATTTACGACAACAGACGGGTGAACGGTGTTTTTATTTGATTTTAATTATTTCTCAAAGCCTATAATTCATTACAGCATTAAAAATCCTTTAAATTAATCCCCCCCCCCCCTCCCTGAAACGCAAACGAAGCCCCGTAACTTCCCCGTAATGCTGAACCCCAAATCGACTTTTTCCAACCGTTCAAAATTCTAACCAAACGATACAAAAAACACATTTGTAGCAAAGATGTTTCCAAACAGTCTCTCAGGCAGAATCGGCGACCCAGAAACCAGAGGCTCGGCGGTCCAGGTCCAGGCTCGGCGGTCCAGGCTCTGGCCTACAGCAGGACGCAGGGCCTCTTGCTGACGGTGGGCTGCGGGTTCAGGTAGGCCCTCACCCCCTCGGCGAACACGTCCTTGATGCCGTCCTGGTTGAGGGCCGAGCACTCCAGGTAGCGCACGGCGTGGATCAGGCGGGCGAGGGCGGCGCCCTGCTGGTGGCTGACGGGCGCCTGGTTCTGCTCCTTCAGCTTCCTCTGAGTCTCGCCGTCGTTCCGGAGGTCGCTCTTCGTGCCGACCAGGAGGATGGGAACGCTGGGACAATGGTGAGAAACCTGACAACGATGATCGAGTTAAATACGATGCATGAAAGAAAAGAGCTGTACGGAAGAAAGTGGCAAATTTGTGATATTTTTTTCTCTGAATATTAAACGTATTTAAAGCTGAAGTCTAGTATAGAGAAGCCCCGCCCCTTCCTGTGGACCACCATGTGACCTTATTACTGAAAAAAAATGTGTCTGATCCGGATCAACACTGTAGTTTCTCGTTCTAATCGACCAACGAATATAAACCGAGAAGTTCATTCAAACCAGCTCGTTCTGCTTCTTTTAATCAGTACGAGCTGGGTAGACTGTGACCTCTGACCTCTGGATGCCACTTGTGTTTGACGTTCTCGTAGGAGGCGGGGCTTGAGATGGAGAAGCAGATGATGAAGATGTTGGTCTGCGGGTACGACAGCGTCCTCAGCCGGTCGTACTCCTCCTGACCCGCCGTGTCCCACAGGTTCAGACTGATGATCCTGCCGTCCACGGTCACCTGAACGCACCACACACACACACACACACACACACACACACATGGTCAGTTATTTGTGTAACTATGGTGGTAAAATCAACGTATTCATCAATATGATTTTATTTAACAAACACACACACACACACCTGGCTGCTGTAGTTGTCGAACACGGTGGGGATGTACTCTTTGGGGAAAGCTCCCGTCGTGTAGGAGATGAGGAGGCAGGTCTTCCCCACGGCGCCGTCGCCCACGACAACACACTTTATATTCTGCATGATGACCTCCGACCTCCGAGCCGTCTGCAACCTGCAACGCAGTTTCATATTTTTTTACATGTGGCCAAGCGAACGCAACGCGGCGGGCGTCTTCATTCCGATGTAGGCGGTGATGCGCGTCGTCATGGCGATATGGAACCCGTTTACCTTCGGTGAGTCTGATTGGTCCACTCTTCTCGCTCCGGTTAGAGGCGCTTCGGATTCCCTCGGTTAACGGTGTCTGCTCAGAAACACGTGATGTCCCATCGTCTGACTGTGGAGGGGGGAGGAAGAGGATGAGGGGGGAGGAAGAGGAGGAGGAGGGGAGGAAGAGGATGAGGGGGGAGTTTGTCCTCTGTCAGTATTTGTGTTTATGGAAATGATCGCTGCAGAAGGAAACAGTCTCCAAACAAAACAGAGATGTTATCCTGCACACACACACACATACATACACACACACACACATACATACACAGACACACTCACACACACACACACACACATACACACTCACACACACACTCACACACACACACATATACATACACACATACATACACACACATACATACACAGACACACTCACACACACACATACACACTCACACACACACTCACACACACACACATATACATACACACATACACACACACACACTCGCACACACTCGCACACACACACATATACACACATACACACACATATACATACACACATACACACACACACACACACACTTACACACTCACACACACACTCACACACACACACACACATACACACACACACTTACACACTCACACACACACACACTCACACACACACACATACACACACACACTTACACACTCACACACACACACACACTCACACACACACACACTTACACACACATCGTCAGTTTATTTAAACTTTATTTACAAATAACTGACAACTTGATAGATTCTCAACGCACTGGTAGTACTAGTACTACTACTGTACTAGTACTGGTAGTAGTGGTAGTAGAAGTACTAGTAATAGTACTAATACTGTACATGAGGCCATGTTTAGGACTCCAGTTCATGTACGAGTCCGAGGCGACGTTCCAGTCACCAAGTCAGGGATCTTGATCCACCAGGACCATGTCCAAGTCCCCCGGGTCAATCCCAGGTCACAAAAGGTTGAGTCTAAATCACCTACAACCTCTCCAAGTCATGCAGGTCTTCATCCGAGTCACCAAGACCGCGTCCAAGTGTTTAGACGTGTCCGAATCACAAGTCATTTCAATGACGTCCCGACCCACAAAGACCGAGTCCAGGTCCGAGTCCCTGAGGAAATGATGTCACTGACTTATATCTGAGTCTTTGGAAAGCAACGACCAACTCAAGTCTTGTTGAGGGCCAACGGGTCTCTGACGGGTTCGTTTCACAGTCCTGGTCTCAGTTTCACTGTTTCAGTGTCTCTTGTGCTGCAGAAGAGGAAACTGGGACATAAAGGACAAAGAAAGGATTTGAATATGAAAAGTGAGGGGATGAATGCGACCATGCGGACTGTGCTGAACAATAACACGTGACTGTGCAGCGTCTCCAGATGTCTGGATAGAGGACGTGGATCAGCCCAGACTCTGGGGACCAGGACCCCACCCTCCCCTCCCCGTCTCTGGGCGGAGGGTGGCTGATCTCAGCCCCGCTGGAAGCTTTTTGCTCGTAGTAATACTTATAAAGAACACCCATCAAGAGAAGACCCACAGTAGTAGTTGTGGTAGTAGTAATACTAGTGCTATTGCCACCAGTACTACTACTACTGCTAACAGTACGAGTGATCTCATACTCTCCTCTTCTCTACTTCGTGTGGTTAAGAGGCTCGAGTGTGAGGAGGCCTGTGACCTCTGAGGAAATACTCAGATCCTAGAAGACGTTGAAGTTCTAACCCCGTATCTCAGATGGATAACGTTATTTTGTTTTAGTTAAACAAACCTCAAAGAAAGAATTACTGTTTGGGACTACTTTCAGCAGCGGATTAATACACATTTGGTGCTCTAGAAGTAATAGTACTGGCAGTAGCTAGTAGTGGTAGTGCTAGAAGCTAGAAGTAGTAGAAGTAATATCTTATATAGTAATATTAATATAATATATAATATACTAATGATATTAATAACCGGATGAAAAGGATGCTGAATTAACTCCATAATGATTGTGATCAGTAAAACGTGCTGAGTCATGCTTTGTTAGTTCTGTCTGCAAGACCACAAGCTAACCACTATTAAAACGCTGGTTTTCTGAATGGAGTCTGATTGATGGGTGCTATGCTAACATTGTAGCTTTGTAGCACAGACTCTCCGTCTCTCAGTCTCTGGTTTCTCCACACAGTCTGGTCTGGTCTCTAGACTAATGTGGGCTACTATCTAGACCTCTGGGGGACCACAGACAGTCTCTCGTTTCTCCACATGGTCTGGTCTGGTCTCTGGACCAGTAATATGAAGCTGCTGAGTCACTGAAAGAAACGTTTCCAGTGTCGTAACAACGTCCTTTTGTAATTGCGTAGAAGAAACGGGAAGCGTTCAGCCGAGTTTCGTGTCATTGTGGTTTAAAGTTGAAACGAACGACTTCAGTGAAGAAAAACAGCCGTACTTCAAATGTGATGAGTCACCGTCTGGTCTCATCCAGTCTAATTACATCCACTCATTCATAATAATGAATATGTTACTCAATACTGGACCCTTTAACCTCAACATAACTTTGTATTTATCTCCTCGCTGCAGTTCCTCTCACGTCCACTGGAGCAGAACGGAGCAATGTGACGCTGTAGGTGTGAAAACAAGGAAGAAAGAACCAAACACGTTGAGGAAAAATGAGGAAGAAGAATAGAGATCAGTAACCTGAAACACGTTCATTGTGTAAAAGAAGCCTTCCTCACAGTGAGAGAGAGATGTGTGCCCTGAGGGGGGGGGGGGGGGCATCTAGACCAGACTACAGGAACTAAAGCTCTCTTCCTGGACTTGCCTAGTTCGTAGCCGTGGTTAGCATCATAGCTAATTTAGCATTTGGCTCGGCTGCTGCCGTTCACCAATTAATTCAATTTATTCAAATCGAATGTGTTGAGCAACTAAATAAAAGCACTGACTGAAACCAGGACACCAAACACAATACTGGACCAGACCAGGACTAATACAATACTGGGCCAAACCAGGACTAGAACACTGGAGAATACTGGACCAAACCAGGACTAAACCACTGGAGAATACTGGACCAAACCAGCCCTAGAACACTGGAGAATACTGGACCAAACTGGGGCTAAACCACCACGGGTTGGCTTAAAATGACTATGAAGTTGAAACCAAAACAAACAAACAATGTAACGAAAGTACACTAGGGACACTAACATCGGCCTCCTGGGTGAAAGTCCTGTGTTTTGTGACCCGTCCACCACCCAGGCCTCCTCCCTACGTGGACTTTTATGGTTACTGACATCCAATAAGGCATCTTCAGGGAGACACTGAAAAGACCGGCCTTGTATGTTTCAGGAACCACCAGCCAGCGTTGGTTTCGTCTCGTCAGCTGTGTCCCTTCTTGGTATTTTTATTCTACGCTGCTGGTTTAGGACGAGTCTCCTGACCCGCAGAGGAACCGAGTCATCCTGCTGCTGAAGCTCTGACGGGAAAAGCTCTAAAATTAGAGCTGTGAGGTTCACAGAATGTGTTCACATCTTTCAATAATGTGAAAATAAATTTGAGAGAAGACACACCTGCTCTGCAAAAACGTATTATTAAAAGACTAAAATTGGCAATATACATGTACGAGACTTGAACCAGGTGGTGAAAACAGGAACAAATAAACGAGAGTGAACTTGTGAATACTGCCTGTGCTTCTATAGTCCTCGTTAACAAACATGTTAAACATTAACAAGCAGAGCAACACATTCACACATTCGACCCAAATTCACAAAAGAATTTGGGTCAAACCGAGACAGAAATACCAGAGAATGTTGGATCGAGCCGGTGCTGAAACACTGGAGAATAATGGATCAGACCAGGACTAAAACACGGGAGAGAACTGGACCAAACCAGGACTAAAACACTGGAGAATAATGGATCAGACCAGGACTAAAACACCAGGCAGAACTGGACCAAACCAGGTCTAAAACACCAGAGAGAGCAGGACCAAACCAGGACTAAAACACTGGAGATAGTGGACAAAATCAGGACTAAAACACTGGAGAATAGTGGACCAAACCAGGACTAAAACACTGGAGAATAGTGGATCAGACCAGGACTAAAAAACTGGAAATAGTGGACCAAACCAGGACTAAAACACTGGAGAGAACTGGACCAAACCAGGACTAAAACACTGGAGAATTGTGGACTAAACAGGACTAAAACACTGGAGAATAGTGGACCAAACCAGGACTTAAACAATGGAGAATAGTGGACCAAACCAGGACTTAAACACTAGAGAATACTGGATCAGACCAGGACTAGAACACCATAGAAGATTGGACTGAACTTGTAGTGGGTTAGTGTTCCATACCAAGCATGTCAGGGTTTTAAGGGGGGGAAGGTCTGACACAGATGAGCAGTCAGACAGGTTGGAAACAAACCTCCAGTCAACATCTAACCCACTCTGGTTGAAGGTCACGCTGACCAGTAATAATATCGTCATAGCAACACAATAAGTGAACTGTGGGTCAAAGCAGGAAGTGGGTCCCTACGCTGATATGGATGTTTGCAACAGACAGTTTATTGTTGAATGTTCAGTTTCTCTTCCACATGAATCTGGCGACTTGAGTTTCTTCTTCTTCAGCGATGCCTCCCGTGTTCTCGGGTGACGTCCCCCCAGCGTTAACCTTCCGCATGCAGCGTTTCCTGACCCCCCCACAGTCAGACGCCTCGGCCAAAGAGGAACTGCTCTGTGTTGAAACCGAAACAGGAAGGGTTAGTCCACTGCCGTGTTCATCCAGCAGCTGAGACCACTTATACCAGAAACCTGGTCTTCAGTTCACTGGCAGGTTCAGTTCTATTCTTTAACCCCAGTGATTATTAGACCAAACCAGGACAGACAATACTGGACTAAACCAGGACTAAAACACCAGATAATACTGGACTAAACTAGGAATAACACACCACATAATACTGGACTAAACCAGGACTAAAACACCAGATAATACTTGACTAAACCAGGACTAAAACACCAGATAATACTGGACTAAACCAGGACTAAAACACCAGATAATACTTGACTAAACCAGGACTAAAACACCAGATAATACTGGACTAAACCAGGACTAAAACACCAGATAATACTGTACTAAACCAGGACTAAAACACCAGATAATACTGGACCAAACCAGGACTAAAACACCAGATAATACTTGACTAAACCAGGACTAAAACACCAGATAATACTGGACTAAACCAGGACTAAAACACCAGATAATACTTGACTAAACCAGGACTAAAACACCAGATAATACTGGACTAAACCAGGACTAAAACACCAGATAATACTGGACTAAACCAGGACTAAAACACCAGATAATACTTGACTAAACCAGGACTAAAACACCAGATAATACTGGACTAAACCAGGACTAAAACACCAGATAATACTGGACTAAACCAGGACTAAAACACCAGATAATACTGGACTAAACCAGGACTAAAACACAAGATAATACTGGACTAAACCAGGACTAAAACACAAGATAATACTGGACTAAACCAGGACTAACACACCAGATAATACTGGACTAAACCAGGACTAAAACACCAGATAATACTGGACCAAACCAGGACTAAAACACCAGATAATACTAGACTAAACCAGGAATAACACACCACATAATACTGGACCGAACCAGGACTAAAAGACCAGATAATACTGGACCGAACCAGGACTAAAATACCAGATCATACTGGACCGAACCAGGACTAACACACCACATAATACTGGACTGAACCAGGACTAAAACACCAGATAATACTGGACCAAACCAGGACTAAGACACCAGATAATACTGGACCAAACCAGGACTCAAACACCAGATAATACTGGACCGAACCAGGACTAAGACACCAGATAATACTGGACCAAACCAGGACTCAAACACCAGATAATACTGGACCAAACCAAGACAAAAAGACCAGATAATACTGGACTGAACCAGGACTAAGACACCAGATAATACTGGACTAAACCAGGACTAACACACCACATAATACTGGACTGAACCAGGACTAAAACACCAGATAATACTGGACCAAACCAGGACTAAGACACCAGATAATACTGGACCAAACCAGGACTCAAACACCAGATAATACTGGACCGAACCAGGACTAAGACACCAGATAATACTGGACCAAACCAGGACTCAAACACCAGATAATACTGGACCAAACCAAGACAAAAAGACCAGATAATACTGGACCGAACCAGGACTAAGACACCAGATAATACTGGACCAAACCAGGACTCAAACACCAGATAATACTGGACCAAACCAAGACAAAAAGACCAGATAATACTGGACCGAACCAGGACTAAGACACCAGATAATACTGGACCAACCCAGGACTAACACACCACATAATACTGGACTGAACCAGGACTAAAACACCAGATAATACTGGACCAAACCAGGACTAAGACACCAGATAATACTGGACCGAACCAGGACTAAAACACCAGATAATACTGGACCAAACCAGGACTAAGACACCAGATAATACTGGACCAAACCAGGACTCAAACACCAGATAATACTGGACCAAACCAGGACTCAAACACCAGATAATACTGGACCAAACCAAGACAAAAAGACCAGATAATACTGGACCGAACCAGGACTAAGACACCAGATAATACTGGACCAAACCAAGACAAAAAGACCAGATAATACTGGACCGAACCAGGACTAAGACACCAGATAATACTGGACTAAACCAGGACTAAAACAGTGTTGGATGCTGGATACAAAATGAGTCATAATTTGGTATTTCCAGTTTTTGACGGTAAGATTCACCACGTTACTCGGTGCTCACGAACACATCTCATTCTCTCACTTCCTGTTTCATTCTGGGAACCCTGAAAATGCCCAACTTGACCTCCATGTTTCCGATTCACATCTGAGCATGTGCGACTGTGTGATGTCATCTCGATTAATCAGCGTTTTATTTCTACCTATCACCACAGTTCATTCTGATATAATTTATATTTTTACTGATCGGTTTAGAGTTTATTATATCTTCCTGTACTATACCTGTGTATTTGACCTTTTGTTGCTTTATGATTATATTCACCACACTCCTCCACTATTAATATTTATTATTGTGATTATTATTATTATTATTTTTATTGTCATTACTTTTTTAATTAATCCCTTTATTTAGTCAATAAAAATCCAAAATAACACTAAATGTGCGATGTGACAGAAAGCTCCGGAACAGCTACTAAATGGACCCAATGTTGAGATTGTTCCTCAACTCTCGTTTCCAACATCAATATTAAACGATAATTAACGGTGAATCTCATCTTTTAAGGAGAAATCCTCAGGATGGAAAGTTTCAGCTCCAGCTGAACGCCGATAAAGGTCATGTGATGCGACAGAAAGCTCCGTAAAAAGCTACCAAATGGTCCTTACAATGAGCTTGTTTTATAAAAATAGACACTTTTACTGGAGTAATGATAATACTACACTCTACTATAATACATCTAGTATTTATATAGTATTCTTAAAATATGTTCCTTTAATATTTCTTTATTACTTTTTTTTTTTAAGACATTGCAGAATTTTTTCACACAGCCTGGAAACCTAAAAATGATTCTTATTAGTGACTTTTAATAGCTAAAATCTTAATAAATTATTTATAACCACAAATTGGACTTCATAGTCATTTTAAGGTCAATTAAAGTAGCTAATTATTTTTCTAATTGCTATTTTTTTAATTCAGTATTCAACTAAGATATACAAGAATTTAACAAGACGTGGCATGTTTTTTTAATGAAGATGCATATTATGCTAAATGTATTTATCATAACATCTATTAAAACACTGTTAATGTGCAAATAATGTTATGACGGCTTTCAAAATAGATATTGTGTAGTAGTAGAGTAATTCTCCTCTGATGTACCTGGAAATAGAAGTTATTATATATATATATATATATATATATATATATATATAGTAGAGTACCACTGTGATATTTTGACAGTAATCCCATACTATTGTAGTACTTCCTCAGTACCTAGTAGTACTTCTGTAGTATTAACCTAGATACTACTTCACTTCATACCCATGTTTCTCCTCTACAGTTTTTCTGTGATATTTAAATATTAACTTTAACATAAATACTATAATACTCCTGTAATATTTCAGATATTACCTCGCTCTTTACCCAGTAAGTACTTGAATGGAAAGGTATTTCTGTGATATTCTAATATTTCCTCAGACCTATTGGCTATGATTTTTAGTAGTACTACTCATAGTATTTCTGTGTATCCCCTCCACTGTTACGTCATTGTATTGATGAGATATTGATTTATGAACCGTTATGTGATGATGTACCTGGAGCTGTTACTTTACACACACACACACACACACACACACACACACACACACTGGGAGTGGTCGCGCTTCATCCCCAGTTTCCCGCAACAGCGTCAGCAAACACACAAACAAGCGTATCGATCCGCCGGAGAACCGATCGATCAGCTGACGGGAATTAAAGCCCGGATCAATAAGGAAAAGTTTGGACATAGTGAGAAGAAACACACACACACACACACACACACACACACACACACACACACACACACACACACACCGTTGCTCGGTTGATCCCGCAGCACCGGGGCGGATGAACAGACTCACCGGTCATCAGTCCTCCTCTCCGGCCTCGCAGCTCCGCTGAGTCCCGCTGCCCCGCGTATGGATGCGTGTGTGTCAGTGTGCGTGTGCGTGCGTGTGCGTGTGTGTGTGCGGGAGTGGACGGGCGGGTCTAACGAAGAGGAGGAAGTCCGAGAGGAGAGAGAGAGAGAGAGAGAGAGGAAGTGGTGGAGCGAGTTTGAGGAAGTTTACTGAGCGCGCGCGCGCGTGCGTGTGTGTGTGGAAATAACTGGGTCTTTTCTGTTTGTTCAGTGCAAAGTTGAGACATGCGCACGTCAACCAGAAGCCCCGCCCACAGCAGATTGATTGACGGGTCTGTAGACACTAAAGTGTTAAAGGACCAGTTCCACTTTTAGTGGAACCCTAAAAGTTCCCGGACCCCCGAACCCGCGGCCCAGGACACTCTTCTTGTGGTCATGTTGGATGTCTGTGATCATTTGGTGTCCCTTTGTGTTCATTTTTTTTTATCACTTTGTGCCCATTTGTGATCATTTTGCATCCCGTTGTGATCATGTTTTAAATCATTTTGCATCCCGTTGAGGACGTTTTGCTTCTGTCTGTCTTCTCTGAGCTCAAGTTTGTGTCTCATGGGTGTATCGCATATCGTGGTGGTCATTTTGCTTCTGTCTGTCTTTTTTATGTTGTTGTCTGTGATAATTTTATGCCTTTGTGATCATTTTGCATCCCGTTGTGTTTCTGACTGTCTATTTTTTTTGTCTCTTTGTCTTTAGTCTCTCTCTCTCAGTTTGTGTCCCTTTGTGGTTGATTTGTGTCCTGTTTATGGTCATATTGAGCACCTTTGTGATAATTTAGTGTCCATTTGATTTTTTTTGCATCTTCGTGGGTGTCTCTCCTTCCTTTGTGATCATTTGGTGTCCCTTCATGGTTATTCTGTGTCCCATGTTGTCATTGTTGGTCTCATTGTGATCTTTAAGTGTCCTGTCATGATCATTTTGTCTCCGGTTATTATAATTTTGTGTCTCATTGTGATCATTTTGTGTCCCTTTCTGATAATTTCTCTTTGTGATCATTTGGTGTCCCTTTGTGATTATTTCAGCTGGCCGGCTGGTACCACATATATGTTGTAGTTTCTTTCTTTCCTCAAATGTACTTCTTGTAAGTTGCTTTGGACAAAAGTGACTGCTAAATGTCCTAAATGTAAATGTAAATAAATGTAAATGTAAAATAAATGTAAATTTGACTTTCTAAATGTTAACGGTCCCTTCATACTGAGGTTCTGGTCCAGGGTCCTGAGTCTGGACCCGGTAGACCCGTTGACCCAGCACCTCCAGACTCTGGTCTTCATGGACTGGGACAGCGTTGTTTTGTATCTCAGTGTTCAGGGAGTGTTCTGCCTGCTTGCACCGCCTCTCTCTGGCCGCTGGGTGGCGCCATCACACCGCTGCGTCAGACGGATGCTGCCTTACAGCGCCGTCGGAAATCAGACAACCAGGAAAGTCAATGGTGCATCAGAGGAAGCAACTAAACACATTCTTCCGTATCGTGTTAAATGTATTTATATCTTCTCGTGTATTTATTATTCTGGACTTCCATCGATGTATTGATTCAAATTAGAGCTGAAACTATTGTTTATTATAGCCTGAACGTAGCTAATAGAAAACACATTATTTAAGTCTGTATTTTTAAATTCAGCATTAAACTAAAATCTACAGGAAGATGTGGCAATGGGGGTTTTTTTTTTTTTTGTAAATGAAGATGCATGTTATGCAATATTTATTTATCATAACATCTATTACACCACCGTTGTGCAAATAATGTTATGACGGTTTTCAAAATAAGGGTTTCTGTAGAGTGATATAATTAGAGAAAATATAATTAATCATTCACGTGCTTTATTTTAATTTTTTTTGTATCAGGTTTAGTTTTCATCGGGGTCGTATTTAGTGATATATTTTACATTCTCTCTTTTACAGTACTTATTATTATTATTATTATTTTCTTTATCAGTTAATCAGTGTTTTGTCTAAAATATATTTCATGTACTGTAATAAATAACAGAAACACAGCGATTGTACAGATTCACTTTAATCTGCAAAATCTATTAATCTGACGGATTATCATCAATATTATTATTAATAATAAAATATAAAGATGAAATGATTCGCTTCTGAATCCGAGTCGTGTCGCGTGTCCCTGAACGCATCGCAGGCGGAACTCCTCGTGTGCTTCTTCTTCCTCAGCAGCAGTTTGGTGAGTTTGAGTCTCGGCCGGAGAGCCCACGAGCAAAACCCCGTTCTATCATCTCGCCCGAGACTTTGCTTGGATCAGTTCGTGTCCGGATCGATCATCGCAGCCGATCCGATCGATGGATTAGAGGAGCGGCGGCCGCAGAGGTGAGTGATGACGACTTTAAGAAACAAATAATAAAAAAAAACCGCGCGTCGCAGTTTTCAGCAGAGAAACCTGTTTATTGGGTGTGAAAGTGAACAGCTGGCTGACCTCTGACCTCCGGAGATTCTTCAGAAAACATGAAGCGGAGGAGAAGCGCGCGAGTGTTGGTGACGTGCGCGATGCGTTTATCGATCCATTTAAGTCTCATTTACACTTTAAAACACGCGTACTAGTTTATTGTCTTGTTCCGGTTTTTCAGGAGACCATGAACGCGTCACACATGTCGGTTCTGCATCAGAATGTATTATTATTATGATTATTATTATTATTATTATTATTTGTATTATACAATAAAACAGAATCCGGTTCGACACCACATCTTTTTTTTATAATAAAAAAAATAAACTTTTCAGCTGTTATTTAAATTAATTTACTGCCAGAATTCAAATGATTAAGAACATGATTTTCTACGGAGCAAATCATTTTTACAAAGCAGCATCTTTACAACCAAAGAGAAGTCAGGTATCAGGTCCATGGACCAGGAGCCCTACCACAGATGGATCACTGGAAAGGTCTACTGGTCCAGACCCAGGGCCCTGGACCAGAACCTCAGTATGACGGGACTCTTAACAACCTTGTTGGAAAGTCAAAGGAGTCCAGCCGT